>JAGFPH010000492.1:113748-146532 GCA_018207615.1 Philaenus spumarius
TGTAATAAAACCCATGAAAAACCAAAGTCGGTTTTTTTGCCTTAAAAACTTGCAAGGGGACCCCCTAGACATTTTCTAAATTGCAAAAACACCTGTTTTCTCTGGCTTATATCTCGGAATCTATAAGAGATATCTTTTTGGAGAAAAAAGTAAATGAAAATATAGACGTTTGTCTTTCTTGTGTGAAAACATCATGACATTTCGTTTGATAGTTTTTCTGCTATAGCGGTTTTACAAATGGCTTGCATCCAGAAAACCTGGAAATGCTTAAAACACGATTTTCTAAACGGTTAAAGATAAGAGAAAACCTTTTTCAGAGAATATTCTCCATTCAATTCTAAGACTTTTGAGGTAAGTATCAATTAAATTTAAATAATTTTTATAGCATTTATTTAAGAAAAACCATTTTGGAAATCATAAAAAGCTTAATAACTCGAAAAATATCAGTGTTATTGAAAAACTACAAACACATCTTTATTCTCTATAAAATTATGTATATTTTGATACGTCCATATCGGCTCAAAAACGTTCCTTTCGAAAATGTTTGTTGTTGAAATATGTACTTTTCTAAAATTGTTTTCTCAAAAACTATATGAGATATTGAAAATTTGAAAGTGTCCCATTAAAATACAGACTATTGTCTACAATAAAAAAATTAGTTCATAAATTTCCTTTTTATAGGCACCGAGTTATACAGCTTTGAAAAAATGCTTACATTGTGTAAGAGTTTTACTTAAAAGCCCAAAACTCCCAGTGTAATTAATATTTTTGAAAAATTTTGGTACGTATTAATTCTACTCACCATCCTGCTTCATTTAATGTAATAAAACCCATGAAATCCAAAGTCGGTTTTTTGCCTTAAAAACTTGCAAGGGGGGAACCCCCCTGGACGTTTTCTAAATTGCGAAAAACTCCTGTTTTCTCTGTCTTATATCTTGGAATCTATAAGAGATATGTTTTTGGAGAAATAAGTAAATGAAAATATGGACTTTTGTCTTTCTTGTGTGAAAAAATCTTGACGTTACGTTTGGTAGTTTTTCTGCAATAGCGGTTTTAAAAAAGGCTTGCAACCTGAAAACCTGGAAATGCTTAAATGACGATTTTCTAAACGGTTAAAGATGAGAGAAAACCTTTTTCAGTGAATATTCTCCTTTCAATTCTAAGACTTTTGAGGTAGGTATCAATTCAATTTAAATAAGTTTTATAGCGTTTATTTAAGAAAAACCATTTTGGAAATCATAAAAAGCTAAATAACTCGAAAAATATCAGTGTTATTGAAAAACTACAAACACATCTTTATTCTCTATAAAATTATGTATATTTTGATATGTCCATATCGGCTCAAAAACTTTCCTTTCGAAAATGTTTGTTGTTGAAATATGTACTTTTCTAAAATTGTTTTCTCAAAAACTATATGAGATATTGAAAATTTGAAAGTGTCCCATTAAAATACAGACTATTGTCTACAATAAAAAAATTACCCTTTTTATAGGCACCGAGTTATACAGCTTTGAAAAAATGCTTACATTGAGTAACAGTTTTACTTAAAAGCCCAAAACTCCCAGTGTAATATTTTTGAAAAATTTTGGTATGTATTAATTCTACTCACCATCCTGCTTCGTTTAATGTAATAAAACCCTTGAAATCCAAAGTCGGTTTTTTGCCTTAAAAACTTGCAAGGCGGGAACCCCCCCTGGACGTTTTCTAAATAGCGAAAAACACCTGTTTTCTCTGGCTTATATCTCAGAATCTATAATAGATATCTTTTTGGAGAAAAAAGTACATGAAAATATAGACGTTTGTCTTTCTTGTGTGAAAAAATCATGACGTTTCGTTTGATAGTTTTTCTGCTATAGCGATTTTAAAAAAGGCTTGCAACCCGAAAACCTGGAATTGCTTAAAACACGATTTTCTAAACAGTTAAAGATAAGAGAAAACCTTTTTCAGTGAATATTCTCCTTTCAATTCTAAGACTTTTGAGGTAGGTATCAATTAAATTTAAATAAGTTTTATAGCGTTTATTTAAGAAAAACCATTTTGGAAATCATAAAAAGCTAAATAACTCGAAAAATATCAGTGTTATTGAAAAACTACAAACACATCTTTATTCTCTATAAAATTATGTATATTTTGATACGTCCATATCGGCTCAAAAACTTTCCTTTCGAAAATGTTTGTTGTTGAAATATGTACTTTTCTAAAATTGTTTTCTCAAAAACTATATGAGATATTGAAAATTTGAAAGTGTCCCATTAAAATATAGACTTTTGTCTACAATAAAAAAATTAGTTCATAAATTTCCTTTTTATAGGCACCGAGTTATACAGCTTTGAAAAAATGCTTACATTGAGTAACAGTTTTACTTAAAAGCCCAAAACTCCCAGTGTAATATTTTTGAAAAATTTTGGTATGTATTAATTCTACTCACCATCCTGCTTCGTTTAATGTAATAAAACCCATGAAAAACCAAAGTCGGTTTTTTTGCCTTAAAAACTTGCAAGGGGACCCCCTAGACGTTTTCTAAATTGCGAAAAACACCTGTTTTCTCTAGCTTATATCTCAGAATCTATAAGAGATATCTTTTTGGAGATAAAAGTACATGAAAATATAGACGTTTGTCTTTCTTGTATGAAAAAATCATGACGTTTCGTTTGATAGTTTTTCTGCTATAGCGATTTTAAAAAAGGCTTGCAACCCGAAAACCTGGAATTGCTTAAAACACGATTTTCTAAACGGTTAAAGATAAGAGAAAACCTTTTTCAGTGAATATTCTCCTTTCAATTCTAAGACTTTTGAGGTTAGTATCAATTAAATTTAAATAATTTTTATAGCATTTATTTAAGAAAAACCATTTTGGAAATCATAAAAAGCTTAATAACTCGAAAAATATCAGTGTTATTGAAAAACTACAAACACATCTTTATTCTCTATAAAATTATGTATATTTTGATACGTCCATATCGGGGCAAAAACTTTCCTTTCGAAAATGTTTGTTGTTGAAATATGTACTTTTCTAAAATTGTTTTCTCAAAAACTGTACGAGATATTGAAAATTTGTAAGTGTCCCATTAAAATACAGACTTTTGTCTACAATAAAAAAATTTGTTCATAAATTTCCTTTTTATAGGCACCGAGTTATACAGCTTTGAAAAAATGCTTACATTGAGTAAGTTTTACTTAAAAGTCGTAAATAGCGAATCAGGGTTTAGTCCATTGAGAGCTAATAAGAACAATTTTAATAAAGTTACTAGTTGCTCTAGAGAAAACTAGGAAGCATCTTGGTAGCCTGGCTCCTTCTTCGATTTGTCCAATATTTTGGGCAATGACAACGTAAAGATGTGTTTTGCAAAGTTCGTCAAGTGTTAGCGACTAAAATGTTTCTAGTATAATCATCATCGATATAGGACATTGTTAAAACATGGACTGACCTCGGCTTCATTGTAAGGTACACCAATTAATTAGTGATCACTAATGCGTTAAAATCTATCATTATTTGGAAGAGACATTGTCTAACTATATTTTACTTTCTCACTATACTATAGTATAGAGAAAGTATAGTGATCGTAAAGAGTCGATGTTGAGATTTTTGTGGAAATATCTGTTCTGGGACCCCCGAGTCCAAAAAAGTGGTTTTTACAAAATGTCTGTATGTATACAAAGCTAGAGCGTAAACTATTTGATAGATTTCAAACAAATTTGCACCAGACATGTCAAGTAGGCCTGTATAGATGCACGAAATACGGTTTTGACAAATTTTGAAAAACAACCCCCTTTTTGGCAAATAAAACCCCAAAAAATCTGCTATTTTTTTATAAAAAAACAGCTCTAACGATTTTGATAAAATTTGGCTTATTTGTAGCCTTTAATGTACCCTACCATATGCAAAAAAACTGCATCTTTCTAAAAATTCTCGTTTAGCTAATAATAATAATAATAATAACTGATTTTTGGAGGTTTTTTGTCCATAAAGGGGGTTGTTTTTCAAAACCTTTTATCGTGCATCTATACAGGCCTAATTGACGTATTTGTTCGAAATCAAATCAATCGAATAGTTTTTTTCTCTAGATAATAATAATAATATTTATTAGTTAATCTCCTACTTTAATAAATCACCTCTCCTACCCCACCTACAATTATGAAGTCACAGTGAATCTGTTTAATAATTTAAATATGTTTGTGAGAAAGTAATGTGCCAGTTCCTGGTACCGTTTATTTTTTATTCATTTTGCAATTCCTTAGTTTATTGAAGCCAACCATGCTCCAAAATACCTTTCTAGATAGTACAGAAATACAACCTGATATTAAGATTAAATTTTGAGAATTTCGGATGTAGTACAAAACACCACACCTTGTCGGAAAAGCTGAGTGAAATTTAATGTATTTTATAACACACGAATTAGCTTGTAACAAGACGCTGCCAACATGGAGCGTTAACCTCGCACGCTTACCTTTTCATATGACTTTTCGTCTTCCCTTTAGCTCTTCCCTTCCTTTGTACACTCTAATAAGTTTCTTACAACTTGAATTCGAAAAGAACAACTTTGTCAAAGGAAATCAACAATAAGACACAAACATTGATGCTTTAGTTATCCATATTGTATTAGAACAAATTTTGAATAACAAACAACCAAATTTCAATCTACAAGGCAATGGAAAATTTTATTTTTACATTATCTAAAAAACTGATTTTACAAAAACGACTTAAGTTATTCTATCAGGCAAATTGTGAAGTTGTTAAAAATGGAGTTTGTGAAAATGAATAAGATTTCACAGTTTGTACACTAAAGGAAAAAGAAAAGAAAAGATACTGTTCTGAATTATCATTCTTGATTACTTATAAATATAATTATTTAACAAAATTGATATACATATACACAAACGAACTAAGAATAAGTTAAACAACACTCTTTTACAATAAATTCCTAGTGAAAATAATACTTAAGCTTAAACGTACATATTTTGTTTGCAAAAATAAAAGTCAATTATGATGTTATTCTTAGAAACAAAGATGTTTAATAATTAATACAATAACAATTGCTAAGGTTTTAAGTGAAAAGGCAACAAACAGGCTGTGCTAGGACTGTAAATAAAATAATTACTGCAGGCCTACTGTATTACAAATTGCTTATTCATAATTTGGCTTTAGTAAAACTGAATTCACAAATTTAATTATTTAATAGACTAATCTGCTGCAGAAAATAAACAATTAGGACACCTTACACAGATAAGGTGCAATCAATTTACTGTAGTGTTTCCATTCTAAACTGTTAACATTGTTCAAACTTCCTGTCGAGTTCTAGTTTTTCTGGAAACCCATCACCATACTTCCACAACCATTTCAGCTATCTTCACTGACACAGGCTTAGGTTGCTCTGACATATACTTAAATCTGTCAATATCTGCGAGACAGTTGTGTGAACACTGCAATATAGACAACGATGGCATGCACACAATCTTTGTGTGTTTTTCATGATAAAGTATAACTGTTGACTTAAGTGTAGGCCTATGGATTTTGATTTTACCGGTATTGAAAGTGTAAAATTCTGAAGAAACATTACGTAGAATCGAAGACTTGGTATCAAAGTTTAAGGCAACACATATTGAGATAATTGTTAATGATAAGAAGTAAAGGCTCCAGCAAACTATCATGTCATGAAGTAATGCTTCAGAGCAGTTACTGCAAGAAGATTAACATGGTTCATAAAAAAAGGTGTTTAGTGAGTCTACTGAATCAACCAAGAGTGTCACACACTTGTAGATGGCCTACAATGTAACGCATTCCCTTCGCATTGAAATCATGAAATTTGGTAAAAGTAATTCTTTTATATCATAGTTAATATGAAACAAAATAATACAGTAATCCCTCAATATTCGCGGTCACAAAAAAAAACTATCCTGTTATTATTGTACGAATTTAATAACATTGTATAAATACCACGAATTTTGGCGAAAAGCACAAATACAAGATGGGATTTCCCTACATCACACCCCTGTGTGAATATAAGTGGACTTGTCCCAATGATCTACGGCTAAATCCGAGTAGGCTAATACGCAATTTGGAGTAAGATGTGTCAGTTATTAATAGCTGGAAAAATGATAATATCGCAGACTGCATTGTAAACATAAACGACCATGATTGATGAAATCAAATCATCAACAATCAATGTTTGCTGGTGAAAATTACGAAAAGTGACTGAAGTCGATCCTTCTCCCGAACGGTCAATAAAATTCAGTTGAGAACTCGACATGGCATTTGCGCCGTACAACAAAGTACAAAAAGAACTAGAAATAAATAAAAAAAACAATCAAAGATTACGAGTTTATTAAAATTAAGTTATTTTAGAAAACATTTTTGTTTAGTTTTATATTTGTAATTGTAGTTTTAGAATATACACAGTGATAAATATTTCCAGAGTGGACTGTACAGTTCTTAGATTTTAGTGAACTGTGTCGATGATTATGTATTAGTGTACTACTGTACTTTCCACTTCAATATGCGTTCCAGACGACCCGCAAGTACTTGTGCGGAAAGCTATGTCCCATTTTAATTATTTAACGACCCTTTAATGGTGAACATTACGTGTTTATACTTTTATGTGTTGTGTAGTGTTTTGTGATCATCTGAAATGTTCGTCTTCGACAACGACATTGGTTTGTGTCGAAACTAGTAAGATCCAGCAGCAGTAGAGGGGAAATTAATAGGACCATTTGAGGGATAGTAAATTAATTAAAAAATTATAAAACTGAAATTATTCCGGAGATACATTTTTAAGTAAACATGAAATTTATTATCTTATGTAAATTAATTATAGATATTGGTACATAATGTTTTCAAATTTTCTATATGTAACGAACATAACCTCTCTTTTCCCGTTAAGATTTGGTTTTCGCTATTCGCAGTTTTGTTGTTCACGGTAATTTTTCGGAACCTATCCCTCGCGAATAGCGAGGGATTGCTGTATATTTGTAAAGTTAATAATTCAAAAGGCAGACAAATGAAAAACCTTAGGCAGTAACATAACCGTTAGAAATTCAAAACTCGGTCACATGTCATTTACAGTAAAACACCATAGTTCGACTCTCTCCAACCCCAATTTCGCCATAACCAAGACTAGTTATAAGAAAATTTTGCTGTGTATTAAAACCCAAAATAAAATATGCATTATGTTTGTTAGCATCAGCGGGACTGTACTGTATGCTTCACAAGTAAAAGATTAGCTGTAGTAACACTTGTCCCAAAATCCCTTCAGTTGCCGATACGTTCTTGTTTGTGTTTGCTTTGTTACTGCTATGCTAGTCGTGTACTGTGTTTTTGCAATGGCTGGGAAGGGTAAAAATGTTATCATTAGAATGGAATGTGTAGAATGGATAAAGTTGAACCGTCGAAGAAGATTGCTGACGCTGAACATCTCTGAACGGAAGAAACATTGGAACGATATTGAGAACTTTATTTGAAAATTATTTTCAGACATGTGGACCGAACACCCTATGCCGAAGCGGGTGCATGATCGTGGAGCTCGCAAGCAGTAGTCAAGACTGAGACAGAAAAGCTTTACGACCTTTTCATCCACAAAGTAGACAACTTACTTTTCTTACAGTATAAAGTTATTTTCGTGTTGTTAACGTGTCTCTAATGTTATTTAAATTACAGTTGATAAAAGAGATTTTTTGTATAAATGTTTTATTTGATTATTTTTTCCGCATTCTTTCATTAACCCGGATTTTTGTTAACCCAATCGGACTCTGGTAAGGCCGTAGAAAGGAGGGGTTGGGGGTCAAACCCCTTCAAAATACCGAAATTTAGCAGTAAAAATTAATACTAGGTTTAAAAAGTGCAAGTTAAATTATAAAATAGACAACACAGCAGAGGATCCAACAACATATTTTACATCATTGTGCATTGCATGCGTACTGATATTTAGATTTTCTTGATTGAACTACAACGTACAATACACACGGATGCAGTAGGTTACAGCCTTACTCTCTTGTGAGTTGTGAGCTTGATCTGAACTATTACATAAGAAAACTATGAAGGTTCAACAAAAATATTTTACTCTAACAAAACAAAATCATCCTTATATCCTAATATTTTACGTGGGTAACTGTATCTAAATTTTAAAAATAAGCATGGAAATTGGTGTTTAACACGTTCACTGCTACTCTAATTTCGTATTTCCTATGCTATGAGCTGACCTTTTATTTTTTTTATATTTATAGCCTAAATGAGTAGAAATTACTTAATTTTTTTATTTCTGAACCTTTCTACGTAAGTTAATAACCACTAATATTTTAAAGCGGACGCACATGTGCGTACAAAGCACATAGGCTTAAAATTGGCATGCGAAGCACGCAATGCTCTGTGTATTGAAAATATTCCCAATACAGGGGTTGGCGTGCGATGCACGCAATGCACTGTGTATTGGAAATACTCCCAACACGGGAATTGGAGTGCGAAGCACGCAATGCATTGTGTATTGAAAATACTCCCAATACCCCTGACCTGACCCCCCCCGAAAAGTTTTCCTGCCTACAGCCTTGGACTCTGGTCCTAGTTGTTCCGACTTGACGAGGTTTTACTTAAGTCAAAACAAATACGCTGTTGAAACGAGATTGTGCACATGAAATGTAAAAATGCAGGCGATTCTGATTTCTTTAAAAAGTTTGTTCACACTGAAGCACCAGAAATCATAGATTGTGTTTAAGTTATTCACATCGATTGTAAACACAATGAAGGATGAAGATTTACCTTGAAAATTCTGACTAGGTAATGCAACAACAAAAAGTTTGAAATTACAACTGAAGATGGTTTTTTATTCAGGTTACCGAAGGCACGCTTTACAAAGCATTCAACAATGAAATCTTCGCTCTTTTCACTTCTTTTCAATCAATTTTATTCTAGTAACGTTTAAAACTGTGAAGAACATGTGAAATTGTTACTATATTGAATTAAAAATACGTAAAAGAAAAATGTACAGCTGAACACATTGTGACCAACGGTTTCTTGATATCTTTTAAAACTAGAAATATAGCTAGGTTGGACATAAAATAGCTGAAATGCAACCCTCCAACCAACATAATATGTTTTGACAAATATAATAAGCACATTAACAATGAGGATACATAAAAATGTATACAATGACAAAACTTTCACTTATCCGAATATAAATAGTGTACTAAATACAAAACTAACAATAAAAACTTACATTATTAATACAATATATTTAACAAACTTATTTCATAAACGTAAAGAGATTGAATACAATAAAAATCATTTACAATATTATTTTACTTTGAAAAAAGCCCTTGGATTTAGCTAGGAATTAATTTACAAGAACCAGCTTTTTTTAATTACAACTTATATCGACGATCTGACGCTAAGGACGGCAAAACAATCAATAGTTATGATAGGCCGAAAGTGCTAAAGGTCACTTTATAGAAGTAAAAATCTAAACTGCGACAAATAGCTTTCTAAGTTAATATATTACAATACGAAGGCTTTTGGGAATCAGACTTTTAAGTGCGGTATCATCTAAATACAGTGTTATTCGGACTTTGATTCAATTACTTAATATGGCTGGTTATGTGATTCTCCATTGGAGGACGCTCGTATCCTTTCCTCCGATGGAGATAAGCCTTGAATCATCGAACAGGAAAGTTACGTTGGTGACATGGCTGCTGTGTCCTCCGTAGGTGTGGCAAAGGGACTGAAATCAGAAGAGATGGATTAGCCGAGAACAACTAAAGACTTTGTGTAAGACTAAATTTTACAAAAGAACAACAATGTTGCTTCTAGAACAAAAATAAGCGTCAAACTTACACGAAACTTATTATTATTGAACTGACACTGAGGAATGTACTTTAAGTATAAAAATTATGCTTTTGTTACGACTATTGGAACGAAGTGGTAGGAGTTAACAATTGGGTGCTATTGCAATGAAAAATATAAAATACGAGTAACGGAAAAGTGTTACTAAGGCGACAATTGGTTGCTAGGGCAATGAATGTAAATACATTTAAGAAACATGTGTTTTGGTTCATCAATTTAAATTAAGAGACGATCGGTTCCATCCGGCGTAGTTCAGATATTATTGTCAAGCGCCGAAATACATTCAATAAACATAAAATGTTTGTTCTTCAGTAGCCTAACCTAAAATTATTGTATAATGTATATTTAATTTATTTTACCTGCCTTAACGGCAACATACTTAAAATAATTTTAGGTTATACATTAAACATACGCAATAATTTTAGGTTATACCTAGACTAATAAACGAACATGTTATGTTTATTGTTTTGTATTTACAATGAATGGACATTTAACTGTGTTTACCATCTCAGCTTTGATGTTATAATTAATTCTACACCTTTATTATAAAATAACATTAAATGTATGGAAACAGTAAATATTTGTATAAAAAACAATCTTAATAATAAACGGCAATTGAAAGATTAAACTTATGTGTGTATGTTGCCGTTAAGGCTGGTAAAAGAATGGAAGAAAAGGCGTGATGAACTTCATTCCTGACGGGGGTCCCACGACCTCACACATTTGACTAAAGAACTGGCCATGGTAGTTAATAATTTCTTCAAGAGATGCTATTTGTGCGAGTGAAGTATTTAAAAATAATTTTAATAGAAGTAATTTAAAGTCAATACTGTAAGAACAAATTATTTCACTTACAACATTATCTTCAGAACTTTACGACTAACACTCACCTTAGGTTGCGTAACCGGGTACGAATAGAGTTTGACTTTTCCATAGTCATCAGCTGTCGCTAAAAGACGAGAATCGTGTGAACGTTCGCACGAATTCACGTCCGTACCATCAGCATTTTCAGGCCATATACCGATGGTGTTGAAGGATAAGGTACAGCTTTGGCTGGCCCATTCTATGTCACGCAGGGTCGCACTTTGTGGAATTTGACGGCACAGGCTTGGATTCCCTTAAAGGCAGAAATCATTAAAATAAATACCACCTACATGAGATCAGAACCCAAACTAACCTAACTTAACCTAATCATTTAGAGTTACCGGTACTTTAATTTTAGAGATTGGTACAGCGTGTAAATCATTTTCACATTCAAACAAAATTTAATTAGAATAAGTTTGAGAAATTATACTGGAATAGCTTAATTAAGCTTGAATGGCGGGGCGTATTTCAAAAAAGGAAGTTATGTTTCTGCGCTCTGTATTATTATATTGAACAGTCCAATTAAAGGTATCAAGATAAATTTATTGTATTATTATCCAAGTCACAAATAGATATAACTAAATTTCCATGTTATCTGAAGTGTGACTTCGTTCTACGTCTTTATTACATATTTCGAACAGCTACAATTCCAGTCAAGCAATCTGAATGATTTGGAAAAAAGGATTTCTGACTTGCATGACTTGAACACTGGACTTAATCAGTAGTCGATCGAATGTTCAACAAAGTACCACATGTTAAACGTAACATAACAGTTCTGTGTTGCATATGATGTGAACATCGTATGTTTTTTAACATATCTGATGATGAAATATAGGTACAGATTAAGAAATGACCGAGTGAACACCACGTTACGTAATGTTCTAACAAAATAGTGACAGAATGCGATGTTTTAAGTGTAGTTATATGTGTTGTAAGTGTTGTATTATATGTTTGTGTGTTTTTTAATGTTCGTTATTTTTAATAATAACTGACGCGCATTTAAATAAATGTCTAAAAGTTTATGGTTCGAAAATGCCTGATTTGAAAGGCGAAACGATCGTCACCAAGTGAATTAATTAAGAAAAGGACTGTGAGCGGAAATTATAAAAGAAAGGTAATTACTTTTACGTATATATATATAACCAGTCCATAAGGCAAAAACAAAAACAATAAGAATTCAGCTAGCTATGCTAAATTTGCCTACAAGTTTAGAAATGACAACATGAAACTAAGCAACACAATACAAAATATTAAATTCAACAAACTCTGTAAAACCCATAATATTTTACCAAATTACATTCGCGTAAATATTAATTCCAACTCTATAGCAGCACAAAAAGCGAAAATGGCTGCCGAACAAACGTGGTTGAATACAGAAATTAAAGTATTACATAGTAAGAAACAATATCTAAATAATGAAATTTATAACACGCATCTATTACTTGCTAAGAATCTGTCGAAGATCGAATTTGACCAACTAATGGAATCTGTTAAGAAACACGTAGACTTAAGAATAACTCAAAAAAAGAAAATCATGACTAGGAAATTTATTAAATTGAGGGAAATTAACACAGAAATCGAACACAAAATCAAAGCCCAGTTCATGAACACACACCAATTTCATCCACGCATATTAAACAAATCAGATATTGAATTTAGTCAACAGGAAATAGTTCTACTTAACAAAGGCTTTAAACATAACATTAAATCTAAACATGCAAACTTTGACCGAGCCCTTATCGGTATTGAAGCAGCAATCCAACGTTTACCGATAAACAAACAAAATATGACCAGATGTTTGATTAGCGATAAAACGAATGCACAATTTGATTTGAACAAGAAAGCAAATATAAACAAAGCTAACCATCAAATTGACGAGCAACGTTTAGCTAACGGCATTGCAACTAAATTGCAATCACGCAACGCCATCATCACCAAGGCGGACAAAGGTAACACATTGGTTATAATGTCTAAACAGAACAATATAGAAAAAACAGAAGCATTTTTTAACGTCAATAACATAACCCAACTCAAATCCGACCCCACAATTAGATTCAACAAAGAAATCAAATGCACCATCAACTCTTGTAAACGCATTTTCAACAGTGACCAAATTAGAAATATAAAGATGATTAAACCTACTGCACCCAAATTAAGATCCCTACCAAAAATTCATAAAAAAGATTGTCCTATAAGACCACTGGTAAATTTACAAATTATCAAAAAAGCTAGACCAGATATTAAGAAATAATATAACAATGAGTTGCAATTTTTCTCTAAAAAATAGTATGGACCTGATTAATAAATTAAAATGTGTGGAACTGAATAAAAATAACATACTTGCATCATTCGACATAGAAAACCTATACACCAATGTCCCAATAAACAAAACAATAGAGATCATAAGAGATAATATTACAGACAACAAAACAATGGAAATCAAGAAATTGGATGAATTCATATTGCTTATTACAACATGTTTGAACCAAAATTATTTTGAATTTGATAATAAATATGTTGTACAAAATAAAGGACTAGCAATGGGTTCACCTCTTTCTAGTGTAATGGCAGAAATATTTCTTAACCACGTAGAAACTAAACACATTATGGACTCTTCAAATCCATTCTATAGATACATACGCCTTTACAATAGATATGTTGATGACACCATTTGTTTATTCTCCGGAACTGTAAGACAAGTAGATATGTTTAATAACTATTTAAATGAATACACCCAACACTCAAGTTCACCTGCGAAATAGAATCAAACAGGACTATCAATTTTCTGGATTTGACAATAACAAGAAACAACACAGAATTCGAATATAAAGTTTACAGAAAGCCGACACAAACTGACCATACCATAAATGAATCATCTAGTCATCCTCACATCCACAAAATGGCAGCTTACACCAACTTCATACATAGAGCACTAAGTACCTATGAAATCATCAGATTTCAACCAAGAAATTAACATTATAAAACAAATTGCAGTTTCAAACGGATATAACCACAATATCATTGACAAAATATTAAAACGTAAAAAAAAAGAATTTCAAATTACCCAAAAAAGAAGATACTAAATATATAAGCATGGAATACCATGGATTATTGGATAATGTCGCGAGTAGAATTTTTAAAAAACAAGGATATACACTGGCTTTCAAAACAAATAATAAATTAGGCAAGGCATTAATACCCAAAAGTGAAATAAAATGCCCTTTTGATTCAAGCGGGATTTATAAAATAATTTGTGACGATTGCCCTAAGCTATATATCGGCCAAACAGGAAGATCGTTCAAAACTAGATTTAAGGAACACACACCGAAAAGAAACCTTAACCCGGTTAAATCAAAATTTGCAGAACACCTTTTCGAAACAGGCCACAATTATTCTACTATTCAAAATAATTTAAAAATATTACATAAATGTCCCAAGGGACCTATCATGAACGTCTTAGAGGAGTTCCAAATTTACAGACAAAATATTATCGATCCATCTACATTGTTAAATGAGAAAACACAATTCCGGTCAAACACCATATTTGATAGTTTACTCAGATTACAACCCCTTCAGGAAGAAAATACGAACCCCGCATCACAAGATCTATCAGTACAGATTAAGAAATGACCGAGTGAACACCACGTTACGTAATGTTCTAACAAAATAGTGACAGAATGCGATGTTTTAAGTGTAGTTATATGTGTTGTAAGTGTTGTATTATATGTTTGTGTGTTTTTTAATGTTCGTTATTTTTAATAATAACTGACGCGCATTTAAATAAATGTCTAAAAGTTTATGGTTCGAAAATGCCTGATTTGAAAGGCGAAACGATCGTCACCAAGTGAATTAATTAAGAAAAGGACTGTGAGTGGAAATTATAAAAGAAAGGTAATTACTTTTACGTATATATAGAAATATAGGTTTTGAAACGGGTAATAAAGTCATACGAAGGATAACAGGTGAATTGAGTTATATCGCGTCATAGTAGGGTTCGTATAGCTTGTACTTAATTTTTAGCTTCTAATTCTTTTGTTTTATTTTTAAAAGTTTATGCTATATTTACAGTCAACTCTGGCTAGCTGGGTGGATGCCAGTGCAGTTGGTGTACCTTGATGCCAGATGCATGAACCAAGAAGTAAGTTTTTAGTCAATAGAAGAGTTATTTTTATGTTTTGACTATGCATACTTTGTATAAATGTGTATAAAGGAAAAATAAATCATTTCATTAGACACTACTTACAGTATAGAATTTCATAATCTCCCGAATTGCTTCGAAGGTTTTGGCTATCCTCCGACCAGTCTAAATGTGTGATGAAACTTGAGTGACCCTGAAATTAACGAAACAATACTGTTAATTGTAAATCATATTTATTATTTATGTAATGTTAACACGAACTGGGAAATAAAAGCAAGTAGAATGTATTTAGAAAAAAGCAGTCGGAAAGTCAAGTTTAACCCTTTCAATGCCAACGTCATGTTTAACCGAACGTTTCAAAACATGTAAGAATTGAACGATGGTAATCTGCCTAAAGGGGTGAGATAGGCAATATGATTGCTTTGTAAAGTAACTAAGTGTGGTTGTTTTTCAGTTTTATTCAGTGCAAGCCTTAGCCGAGTGGTAACGTGGGATCTTCCTGATCAGAAGATCCTGGGTTCGAATCTCGCGAGACCAGGTAACTTTTCATACCTGTGGATTGAGGGTAGGAGGGTGGAAGTAAAGCAAATGGTGGTTGGCACGCTTCCAAGCTGACGGGAAATCACTAGTTACCTGGTCTAGAGGCTTGGGATGTTTTGCATAATTTTACTATAGTATTTCTGTAATATATATATTTTATTAAAAAATATGGGGGAATACTACTTTCATTCATCCTCAAATTTACATCGATTTTGTATACTATATCATAGGTGAAACGTAAAGAACTATTCACTCATAGTAGATTGATATAAAATATTAATAAAAATAGTCATTTTTGATTTTTTAATGATTTCTTTCTGAACGTCCGGCACAATCGGACGATGGCAATTCTTACATGTTTTGAAATGTTTGGTGAAACAGAACGTTGTCATTGAAAGGGTTAATAAATTGTATGTTAATAAGGCTGATTGTAGTATTAATTATCGTATAAGATTAATAATCAAAAAATATAATGAACAAAAGTAACCTTCATTTAATGTACTACTTAATTAATATTTTCACTTATTTGTATTCAACAATACTTCATTATGAACATATATGTTAATACAAAGAGGTTAACAAAGTAAAGGTACTTTAATTTTCAAAGTTGTTTCTATTTGTTTTGGTTATATCTAATTTTTATGTATCATTTAAGTTCAAAAATCAGCTGTTATAATTTGATACCCATGGTTCATGGTTGCATGTACTTCCACAGCTTTTTAGAGCCTACTTAACCTGAAATATTATTAAACACGTTGCACGAGCCTCGCGACAACTCATTGGAGGTCATAGATATTTTCATGCGTGAAGTAGTGAAGACACAGGACTCAAGAAGGCACTGGAGGCTAGTAAACAATGATCATCTGTGTTCAATACATATTGCTTTGAATCATTTTTGATACAGCTTTTCTAGATTTGGAAAATGTTGTTTTTAGAACTTTTCTGGATGTTTCAAGAGTGTAGCTGCCAAGAAGGTATTTTGGGTTTTTTTATTTGTTTGGTAAAAAATATAAAACAATACAAAAACTGCAGGTTAACCCGTCATCAGTAGCATGTCTGTAAATCTGGTTTTTTTTGCTGCCTTCTGTGAAAACTTAAATAATTGCTGTGTTCAACCTTGATTTTGTAAGAGAATGCGTGGAGAATGTGTACGAGGGTGGGGAGGCAAACCCCTCAGTGGAAGGGATAGTGCCGCACGGCAGGTCAGTTGGCGTCCAGCTGTGGTAGAGTGAAGGTCGTCCGAGCGCTAGTTGTTTTTAGGTCGTTTGCCAAAATGTGTGCTGCAATAGAAAATCCCGCCAATTGTGAAGTGCGTGCTGTCATTCGATTATTCACAGCTAAACAATATTCGGCAGCAGCAATTCACAGAGAACCTTGTGCTGCGTAAGGCCCAAAGATGATAAGTGAAGGAGTTGTTCGGGAATGGGTGCGCTCGTTTTGAAAAAGGCCGAACAAATGTCCATGATGAAGAAAGAAGGGGCAGACCATCTGTGGTCACTGATGAACTGGTTGAGAAAATCAACGCAAAAATTCGTGACAACCGACGTTTCACCATCTCAGAACTTTCGGAAGAATATCCACAAATTTCCAGGACCGTTTTGTACGTGATCACCGATAGGTTAGGCTACCAAAAGTTTTGTGCTTGATGGGTCCCGAAAATTCTTTCAGAGGACCACAAAACTCAACGAATGACCTCGGCTCTGGACTTTCTGATGCGTTACGACCAAGAAGGAGAATCTTTTCTGATCATTGGTACAGGAGATGAGACTTGGGTCAAGTACGTGAATCCTGAGACCAAACAACAGTCTAAGGTGTGGAGTCACACGGCATCGCCACACAAACCAAAGAAAGCCCGTCTAGATTTTTCCAGCAGAAGCACATGGTAACGGTGTTTTGGGACTCAAAAGAGGTGCTGCTGGTTGAATTCATGGAATGTGGTGTGACAATCAATGCGAATTTGTAGACTGCAACACTGAAAAACCTACGACAAAACAAAAGCCTTGGTCTTCTTTCATCTGGTGTCATTTTCCTGCACGACAACGCTTGCCCTCACGCTGCTCAGAAAACCAAAGACCTTCTGGGCCAGTTCAAATGGGATGTTTTTAGGCATCCACCATACAGCCCAGATTTTTCTCCCAGCAACTTCCACCTCTTTATGCGTGTGAAGAAATGCCTTGGCTGCCAGCGATTTGAGGATGATGAAAAGCTCAAAGTTGCTGTCACCGGAAGGCTCAGGCGGGAGATTTTTTTGCAGAAGGAATTTCAAAGATAGTTAATAGGTATGATAAGTGCTTAAATGTTCATGGAAACAATGTTGAAAAGTAAAGGAAAGTCGTAAGTTTTAAGATGCATATAATACAAATTTTGTATCTACTTTTGTGTTTTATTTATAGCAAAATGGAGGTTACTTTCTGAACAGCCCTTGTATGTTTCTAACATTGATAAAACATTATTAATGAAAAACCAGTAATAAAATGCTTTTGAATGACTATAAACCCATGATTCTGATTTTCGGCCAAAAAGACAGAATGCGACGATTTGTGTTACAAAACTAGTGTGATTGATGCCAGGTTAAAAAACTGAAGCTTATCAAAATGTTACTTCTACCTAGAGCAAAACATTTAGGCACAACCAACAGAAAAAAACATTACAGTCCAAGAACTGTTGAAGATTTTTCAGTTAGAGCATTTTAACAAAGGTGCAATTTTGTATAGTGATAGATCAGTACTACCTAAATAAAGAATTCTCAGGAATGCTTAAAATATTAAAAATAATCTGCTTGACAAAATTGAAACAGAAAACTATATTGGCTGGCTACATTTTATGAAAATTTTTTAACAGTTCTTGGACTAATAAAATAGCAAAACTATAATATAGAGAAGAAGCGAAATAAAAATATTGAAGTAACAACATGACAGACACATAAAAGATAACCCACCAAGATTGAGATTAAAGATGTAGTACTCCGTCTACGCTTTCTTTCTGCCTGTAGGCGGCGTGAAAATATCCAATAAAAGTGTTAAGAATAACAAACAAGTTGATGAAAATTGTATATAATATACAAGAGTTAGGAATTAAATGTATATTTTGTATTGTAGAAAATACATATATTTATTAAAGTGCGGTTAGTATAGATATTAAGAACATCAAGGCAGGAATCAGCATATAAAGCAAACATTGGAAGCTTCAACCCTTCCCAACCAGAAAACCTTAACTTGCTCCAACAAGTGTTAAAAATAAACAAAACATCATTATCATCTTCTATTGCCAATAACTCCCATTTCATTGTAAAATGTAAAGCATTATTTTGGTCAAATTTACAAATATAAATATATTGATATTAGATCATTTTAACGATATTTTTATACAGTTCCACTTTGTTATAACGTCAATAAAGGGACGAATAAATGTTGATGTTACGTCCGAGAGACATTTTAAATATGTGTCAACAGGAAACCACATTTTTGTTAACTTGAAACAAATTTCAAACACTATACAGTATTCACATTATTAACGACATTATTCATGACGTTTATTTATTTATTTAACCCTAGAACCGGCAGACGGTACATAATGTACCGTCACCCCAACACATTTGTAACGAGTGATTGTATTGAATATTTGACACACTAAAAATCTTCCAATCTCAAAAAGACAAACATCATTGGAAAGGTAATGTTTCAAACTTTAATTTTTGTATTTACAATTTCTTTTTAAAACGTATATTTACATACGTAATCATTGTTGCAGTTTATTAGTTTTCTATAAATCAATCGGCGCCCGAAAATTCATACAAAACATAACCAAATAACTCAACTTTAGTCAATCTCTAAAGCCCGCCCAGTAGGTTTTCTTAGTTAAACCTATGTATCAATGGATTCATTACAATTTCCCCTATCGAAAACTTCCATCCAATCAAAAATCAGACAAATAGTTCTGAAATTGTAAGGGGTTTTGTAGACCCTTGCAATTGGTCAGTTTTCCAACCAATAAACAGCGTTATTTATGTCACGTGATATCTGTGTGACCTCAATCGTTTTTTAGAGATATTTTGGTATCTTTGTAAACATAATGCATCAAGCTAACTTTCCCTGTAAACCAAATATGCTATATTTGAACAGTTTATTGTGTAGGACCGTGGGAAAGTGACTGCTAATACGGTCTCATCTAACGTTCGAATCTGAAGCCTAACAGACTTTTACAACATGGCTAGACATAGGAGTTAGCGCGCGCATCTTGTACAGACGAGAGTTTTCTATATTTTTTTAACTTTTGTTATTCAAATAATTCTAAGTCAAATACTTTTATGAAAAGATAATTTACAAGTATACAGTACAGTTCTTTGAATTATTCTCTACACTTTGTTATAATAATATTTCATTTTTGGGCAAAGCATATATTAGTAAATTAAGTTTCTAACTTGGCATACTTTTGATAGCAGACTTGTAGTAGGAACATAAAAACTCGTGTTTTCAAAATAAGAAATTTGAAAATGTTAATTTTTTTTATACAGTTCTATTTAGAACTAAATGACAAAACTTTTTTACATTTATGGAAAAAATTACAAAAAATGTTTACTACTTTTTATTCTAAAGTTGAACTTTTATTTTTCGTAACTGAACATTTTTTGTTTCTTGAGGTAATAACTTTGTAAATTTTACATCTATCAATTTTTTACTGGCTTATATAAATTTTTTGAACCTTTTTCTACAAAAAAGCTACGGAACACTTTTGGATTGGGGTTCATTTACTATTTTTGGCGAATTTTTGAATAAATGCTTGCACACGAAAAAAATTAATTTTCGTTAAAGCTGCCGGTTCTAGGGTTAAAAAAAAAACTACAATTTCCTTTTACAGCATAGTCGAGTCCCCATAATTCTACCTAACTTCCGCTAAGGTCACCTCGAATTGCAAAAAAACATTAGGTACGTTAGTGTGGAAAGTCTTAATAAAGAGACAGAACTTTTTTTTTGTACAACTTATAGTGAACTTTATTAAGGTTTCGGTAAAATATTTAAAATATTTAACTACCAAAATTATTAACAAAAAACAAACGGTCACAGTGCAATCAGAAAATACTGCAGCGTGCAGGCAGTAACAATAAGAATCAGATACAGAGACTAAAAACACTGGAACTGGGGGGGGGGGGGGAACTGCCTGATCACAACCGTCTCACCAGACTATACGATTGAGTGATTCATCCCTCAAGCTTATCTTCTTCTAACACTTCCCCAGCAAGACCACGTCTTTACACACAGCCGGTCGTACATTATTTTGTCCATTGCAATCGGATCTTAAAAGGTGATATATTTATGTAACACTAAAATTTAAACATTATAACATTTATAAAGGTACAACCGAGTGGTTATATTATTTATTGACGCTAAAACAGGGTTTGTGATAACGATTAGAAAAAAAAAAAAAAAAAAAAATTCGTAGCTGAACCGCTGACGTGAGTTGAGCAATTTCCAAAATTAAGTTTATAGGCCTATGTTTTAGGGTTTCAACCAACAATTGGGGAAATAGGTCTATTCACGACGGTGCTGAATAGCTGCAAAATGGTTCGCATGCCATTCCGCATATTGGGAGTATCTTCAACACACCAAGCATTGCGTGCTTCGCACGCCAACCCCCGTATTGGGAGTATCTTCAACACACAATGAATTGCATGCTTCGCACGCCAACCCAAGGTAGACTCCACCACATGGCTTTGAACCGGGTACTCATATGGTATTTTATGTTTTGATCGATTTTGGCGAGCTATAAGGTCGCGTGAAAAAACAAAATGTGCAGAATAACGTAATACATTTATATTTGCAGAAAAAACTCAAAAACAAATTCATTCTCGAAGCAAAAATCTCAAAAAATAGTTAAATCTGGTCAAAAAACGTGCTTCCGATTGTTGGATTTTTTTGGCTAATGAACTCGCCCGAGCGACGTGACAGCCAACATGTGTACCAAATTTGAACCAAATCGGACTTAAAATGTGGCCGCTAGAGTGCGAACACATATATAAATATGATTTTTAATGACACACGAAAACGTGTTCTGGGGACCATGATCGGTGCTCATTTGTTACTCCCGACCTTGGGTCTTACCATAAGGGCCACTGCAATAGCTCATTTTTCCTATGGAAATTCGCTAAAAAGACGCTATGTCCGAGCTGACACATCTGCCTAGGCCATTAATACTGAGTTCTACTGTATTCACTATTTATAATTTTGTATATTATTGTATTACTTATTTTTCATACAGATTGTATGACTTTGACACATCTATATATATAAAAGCGAAATACCACTCACACACTCACTCATCACGATTTCTCAAAAACTACCAAACGGATTGAAATGAAATTTGGTATGTAGCTTCCTCTAGGGCCATAGGTGCTCACTAACAAAGGGTCTGAAAAAATTCGAAATTTTAGGAGGGGTTTGGGGGGGATCAAAGTTATTAAAAAATGATTTCTTCAAAACTACCGAATGGATTGGAATGAAATTTGGTATGTAGCTTCCTCTAGGGCCATAGGTGCTTACTAAGAAGGGGTTTAAAAAATTTGGAAATTTAGGGGGGGGTTGGGGGGGATTAAAGTTATTAAATCACGATTTCTTCAAAACTACCAAACGGATTGGAATGAAATTTGGTATGTAGCTTCCTCCAAGGCCATAAGTGTTCACTAAAAAAGGGTTTTAAAAAATTTGAAACTTTAGGGGGGTTTGGGGGTCAAAATTACTAAATCACGATTTCTTATAAATTACCGAACAGATTGGAATGAAATTTGGTATGTAGCTTCCTCTAGGGAAATTGACGCTAGCTAACAAAGGGTTTAAAAAATTTTGAAATTTCAGGAGGGGTTTGGGGGGATCAAAGTTACTAAAATCATAATTTCAGATCATTTATTATTATGACAATAGTGCTTTTATTATTTAAGATCTATATATATAAAAGCCAAATACCACTCACTGACTGAACACTTAAAAAGAATACAATTGTTTTAAAAAGACTGAAAATACCAACCACCACGGGCAATGCTGTACGGGTCAGCTAGTTAATTATACGATTCAGTAGTTTTTACAAAATGTAGTGTTGAAGAATTAGACTATTAATTATAAAAGGTTTTCCCATTTAGTTTGTTTGGGCAGATAGAAATTATTTTGGAACTCTACAGTTGGCTTAACAAGAATAATAAAGATTTGAATTTTATGATACAAAAGTAATTAACTAATCAAATTGTTTCAAGCTAAGTATAAACAGCATTGTGAACATTAGCAGTAAGTAGTAGGGTGCTCTTACCGTGCAACGTCCAACTCTACTATACTTCCTCATATCCTCTCCTACTTGGTAAATGTAAATATTGTTATCCCTTGAACCCAAAGCCAATAGACGGGCATCTGGTGAGTATTTTACAACCTGAAATAGAAAAGCAAATATCTTATTAATAAACAAATACAATTTTGAAGTGAATATCACTAGATCATAACGTTCAAGTTGTATTTTTATAAAAACCCATATTCAAACTAACCAAGTACAGTAGAGTCACGATATTTCGAGTTGAATGGGACCGAGAGTACCTTGGATTGTGAAAAATTCGAAATACACGGAATATGTAGAGGTTAAGATAAAACTACTATTTATAGTCCTTGTATCTCCGAAAAAATTAAAGTTTTATTTAATATACACTATTTTGTATTGAACACTGAGGGAAAAAAGTAATTTTATACACAGTAAAAAATAGAAAATTACTTACTAAAGAAATCATTAATAGTTTTTTGTTTAACTACACTGCAACGTTTTACAAGCTGCGATGGGGGATACGGCAGTGCCGAGAAAAGTTTGTTTCGATGTTATTTTTGTATATACAGTAGAACTTGGATAATTCGAACTCTTTAATTCGAAATTACCATTAATTTGAAGTTTCAGTTCGGTCCCTTGAACTTTATATGATATCAATGTAAAAATATTATGGATAATTCAAAGTCAACTTTTTTAATTCAAAGTTTTTTTCAACACTAAAAATAAATCTTGTGCTGTGGAAGGGATCGGTAGATAAATAGGTCACTGCCACAGTCTAGTAGAAAGGGGGCTGGACATAGGGGGCAGGACTTACGTGTTTGTACACGTATTTCAATTCTAGACGCGGTACCGGTTTCCAAGAATTTTGCCTTCCGAGAATTCTCTAGGTACCGATACTGTAGTTTGTCATTGATGCTCTGCCCAATCTCTGTCTGTTGTTCATTCTCGACAAAACGTTTTTTTTTATTGTTTTTGTTCTCTACTGTATTTTGTTCATATGTTCCAAACTACAAAACCTAATACTCATCCAAATTAATTCAACACTTTTACAAATTTTGTTGCTCACAAGTCCGCATCTCGGATAAATTGTGACAGAGCCATGCCTGAAGCTCGAGTTTTCTCACTTCAGATCGGCATTCTCAGCGACCTTGTTTACATATGGTGTTTGGAAAATTACGCTTGGTTTACCTTTTTACTCCAAAACAAAGAACTTTACAGTCACCCTTAACAGTGAACTCAGTGTGTTTTTGCGAATTTATTCAGTTGTTTTCAATCATATATTTATTGATGAAAAAATTAACAGCTTTATTTTACTGTATTTAAAATAAACGGTAACCAGAAACTGTCACATACTTTCTCACAAACATATTTAAATTATTATCACGCACATGTGAGCTTGACACTGAACACTATGAGAAGCAGCCAACGCACAGTGCATTGCACGCTAACCCCTATATTAGAAGTACTTTCAATACACAATGCATTGCGTGCTTCGCATGCCAACCACCGTATTGGGATTACTTTCAATACACAATGCATTGCGTGCTTCACATGCCAACCACAGTATTGGGAGTATTTTCAATACACAATGCATTGCGTGCTTCACATGCCAACCACAGTATTGGGAGTATTTTCAATACACAGAGCATTGCGTACTTCGAACAATACACAGAGCATTGCGTACTTCGCACGCCAACCTCCATGTTGGGAGTATTTTCAATACACAATGCATTGAGCGCTTCGCATGCCAACCACCGTATTGGGAGTATTTTTAATACACAATGCATTGTGTGCTTCGTACGCCAACCCCCGTATTGGGAGAATTTTCAATGCACAATGCATTGCGTACTTCGCACAATACACAGAGCATTGCGTACTTCGCACAATACACAGAGCATTGCGTACTTTGCACGCCAACCCCCATATTGGGAGTATTTTCAATACACAATGCATTGCGTGCTTCGCATGCCAACCACCGTATTGGGAGTACTTTCAATACACAATGCATTGCGTGCTTCACATGCCAACCACAGTATTGGGAGTATTTTCAATACACAGAGCATTGCGTACTTCGAACAATACACAGAGCATTGCGTACTTCGCACGCCAACCCTCATATTGGGAGTACTTTCAATACACAATGCATTGCATGCTTCGCATGCCTACCACCGTATTGGGAGTATTTTCAATACACAATGCATTGCGTGCTTCGCATGCCAACCACCGTATTGGGAGTATTTTCAATACACAAAGGATTGCGTACTTCTTTTTATTATTATATTATTTTTACATAGAGTAGGTTCCTTCAAATTTTCCTTATATATGAAATATTAAACCGTTCTCAGACTTTTCACTCGCCCTGTAAATTTTTACAATTTCATTAGGATGATTAGATAATACAGTTTGCACGTATGAAATCGCAGGCACAGTTACAATATTTATATAAGAACTAGGGGAAACCCTCATTATTATTACAACTTGCCAACCCCGTTGGAACCTTCTATACACATAATCATGTTATGTTTTCTTTATAATAAAGGTGTAGGATTAATAATAACCATAAAGCTACGACGGTAAATAATGTTAAATGTTCAAATCAAATTATATCGTATATTTTCTAATAGCAGTTATAATAAAGGTTTAACCCATCAACGGCCACGGTTAAAGCTAAAATTGGCCAGCCCGTTTTTAGCGTTTTGCAAGCATATTTTTAAAAATTCGCCAAAAATAGTAAATGAACCCCAATCCAAATGTGTTCAATAGCTTTTTTGTAGAAGAAACTTCAAAGAATTCAAATATGCCACTAAAAATAAGTTTATTTTGAAATTGTAAAAGTTATTAGCTCAAGAAACAAAAAATGTTCAGTAACGAAAGGAAAAAGTTCAACTTTAGGCCTACATAACAATTAGTAAACATTTTTTGTATTTTTTTCGTAAGCGTAAAAAAGTTTCGTAATTTAGTTCTAAATAGAACTGTATAAAAACATTTATCAATTTCAAATTTTTTATTTTGAAAAAAACCGTTTTTATGTTTCAAGTACACAACTGGTATTTACCTAGGCCTAGATTGTAACGTGCTTTACGTATATGCTTTGACAAAAAATGAAATATTATTATAAGAAAGTGGTAGAGGATAAATCAAAGAAAAGAACGGTGTACTTGTCTTTCCTTAGTTCACAAAAGTGTTTGAGTTACATTCGTTTGAATAACAAAAATACATCAGTGGAATAAAAACTCCCGAGCTAACACGTGCTGTAGGTCGGACTACTTGAATAGCGTGGGAACGAACGCCCAAGGCGATCTCACAACAACGTAACTTGTCACTGCTGTTTAGACAATCACAAAACCGGTTTTATCCAGTTTACTTACTACCATTAGATACTACAGACTTTCGTCTACAAAATCGTATAAAGCAATCTGTCAAATCATTGGGCGTTGCCTACTAAATAATCGTTGACAAAAGGCGTGTTTATCGGTTGAGAGACTGTCCAATCGCAAGGGTTTACAGTAAATCTTGTTTGAAACAGTAAATGTACTGTGAAATCTGATTGGAAGACACCAACAGAAAGATGAAATCACAACCAATCCAACGGTATTGTTAGAAATGCCAAAGAAACATTATTGTAGATGGTGGGAAACGTTGCAAGAGTGAGAAATAACAGTACAATTGTGCGCAGATTCCCGCGTGGAAAGAGCTGTAGGCCGATGTGCACATTTTAAAACGATGATTACGTATGTAAATATACGTTTTACGAAAAAGTTGTAAATACAAAAATTAAAGTTTAATTCATTTCCTTTCCAATGGTGCCAGTTTTATTACGATTGGATAATTTTAAGTGGGTTAAATTAGCGACTATGCAAATATATGCAAATGTGTGAAGTTGTTGCGTTTGCGCCGTGAAACATGGTGTTGTGGTGTCGTTTGGCCGTTATAAGGTTAAAGAACCAACAAGGCTCAGGCCCACATTTTAAAAACCTAACCTAAAAGTTAGAAATACAAAAATGATTGCTTCAAAGTATGAAATCAGCTGTTAATGGAAATATTGGAGCAAACAGCTGTTTTATCTGTTATTTTATTCAACAGGTTGATATGGTAATAAATGTAAATACATGTGTTGGTTCATCAGTCTAGGCCTAACCTAAGATCTTTTCCCGACTAAATTTACAAATATTGAAATAAAAAATGTTTTTATCAAAATGAATTATAGCCTAGGCCTATGTTACTGAGGGATAGTGTAGCTTTATATTAGTAAAACTATTATTTCAATCAGTTCAGTAGTTCCAGAAATTACCCTCTGCATACAAACAAACAAATTTTTAGATACCGTACCTGGATAGGTTCAGCACCATCTGTATGGACAGAGTAAACTTCACGTGTCTCCGAATCCATGACTAACCAACGACCCATCACACAACCTATCACAATTACACTGCCATCTGGTGAGAAAGAGGCGGACTGTGCTTGTTCCTGCAACAGAATTTTAATAACGGTCCATTAAGAACTGTATAAAATTACACTGACTTACTAAACTAATTTGATTAATTCTGATAAAACCTAATTTATAGGTTTCAATATAAAGATATAAATCTATATTGTAGGGAGAGAATCTATCAGCTTGTAGGGAGAGAAAGAACTGTGTAACGGGAGGCGTTACAAAAATAAAAATAGTTCTGTAACGTGAATTACAAAACGGCTTCTTCTGCTTTTCAGCCCCACGTTGGGAAAGCAATTTTGTAACGTTAAGGCTAACAACAGACGAGACACCGGTGTACGGGACACTAGTGTACGGGACACTAAATGTACTATCAATTAAATGTGTGTCAACAGATGAGACACTGAGTAGCGCGCTACCAGATTCTGTGGCTCTACGGTGTCTCTCCCCGCGAGAAGCTGGCAGTGTCCCGTACACCGGTGTCTTGTCTGTTGTTAGCCTATGCGTTACAAAAATAAAATTAGGTTGATTAAAACTGTTAAAAAAAATGATGATCGTCGAAAAACTTGAAAAAATAAAAAAAATGTTCAAACTAATAAAAAACGTTATATGTGGATTATCACTCACCTACACTTCATTACTCTTAATTATCTTAAATACTCTTAGCTTATTATTCAACTTCAACTACAAAAAATACTTCTCTCTCTTTAAACTCCACTACAAAAATTATTCACTATATAACTCACCTTAACTCCAACTTACAAATCCACAGTTCACCTTAAAAAACTTCCTTTATTTTACCTTACAAAACTTCTTCACTTTAACTCTTAAAAAGAAACTTAATATTCCACATATAACATATCTCTATGCTTTCTTGACTTACTATGCATATCGTTACTTATAAAAATTCTTATTTATTTACTCTTAATTTCTCAGGTTATGCGTTCTTGACTGCAAAAGTACACACTAGATGGGAAGTCATGGCTAATCAAAGGAATTTAAGACATTGTGGCGAAACAACTATGCTCTTTACTCACTCATATTGTTCGAATAATTATACAGACACAAATTAATCATTATCATGAAAACAAAATAGAACAAACTATCAATAATTTACATAAGATATAAGTTACAATTATATTGAATAGGTTAAGACGCAATTCAAAATTAAATGAAGTTAGGCCTATCTATAAAAAAGTTTAAAAATTTCAAATGCAGACTGGAATTATTATATTACATGGCCATCTATACTCACGAAATTGTTCAAGACACCGTTTATACCTAGGATTTTCTTGAAACTTTGGATATTTTCTCACTTTAAACATCCTCCACACACAAAAAACCGCAATCACGTGGTCACCTTTACACAAGTTCCATTTTCTCGGCAATCACTCGATACATTCTTACGCCCAAGCGTACACTAACGCTACACCATTAATGGTTCATGTTGAAAAGTCCATTTCTTCTCCTCCGTACCAAAAAACCACCTTTTCCAGAAATTTTTCTAACAAGGCACACACAACCAACTCAACTATACGCCATCTTTTTTCTTCCTCTAGCGGTACATTGCCTTCTCCATCAACCAAAGTTTCACCATCGACCAAATCAAGTTTTCTCTGACACTATGCACTAATATAAACGTTTATGTTAAAATTTATTTGTTACATATGTTTTCTTCCACTTTATTATTGTTAATTATTTAAATTGTTCATTATGTGACCATTTATTTACCTTTTTTAATTGTTCTTTTTAACTGCACCACTGTTTTTAGTTATATGAGCTCTTCCACACTCTATATATTATATACTTTTATTCATTAATGTTTTTAAGTCTGCTTTTTATTCTTTATTATATAGTCTGCTTATTTTTTACTTTATGTTTATCTGAATCATTACGTTTTAACTATTTTGCGTCTTAAATGAATTTATATATGTATATATGAATTATAAATATTTATTATTGTATATTGCGTCTCTTTATCTACCAGACCATCCTTCTATGTTTTAGTCGTTATGGGAATTTACTTGTCAAATTTATATAATATTTCTGTTACATGGACTGTATGTGTCACAACTGGAAGAAATACATTCGGTAAAGTTCTTGAGCTTTACTATTGAAAGTAGTAGACTCACTAAAAATGAGCATGTTGGAAAAATTAGTGGTAAATAAATTTAAGATTTTTGCATTATGAAAACTAAAACAATATTAAATATAAACATTTCCAACGGTACATATTTAGCCTAATGAAATAAATGCAAAATGAAAATTATTACGATAAAACACAAATTGTTTAAAGACTTGTTAGTAAATTCAAAATATAAACTTACTTCAGTAAAATGACAAACTATCGGACAAAAACCGATTTTCAGGCAGTGGATTCAATTGGAAATATAATTGTTTGAATTTTCCGGCGTCCTTTGGATCACTCCTACAGAAAGTTCTACAGCGACCATACGTACAGTTTTAAACGTGTTGTACAGTTTGAAAAGTAAAAATTATCATCAAGAAAAGTATTCCAAACACTATTGAAGGAAGATTAGATCCGAAAAAAAATTGTATTTCATAAAGTAGAGAAATATTTGGTATAAGAGCTCGCAATTACAATCAATTAAATTTAAAAAAAAAAAAACATTGCCAGATGCTGGATTATGAATGGGTTCAAGAGATTTACTGATTTACTATGGAAGAAACGTTAAATAATTAAACTTCGTAGTAATCACATCTATTATTTCTCCAGGCCATTTTTTTGTCGGTACCCCATAACTTCCTAATACATCATCAAATTACATGAATGAGGCATCATTTTAAAGCTTTCCTTAACCGCTACACCGAAAAAATACAAAAAAAAAAAAGAAATAAAGAATCCGAAAGTAACAGTGATGTAAGATCAAGTAAGTTGTAGAGATATTTTCCTGGCGTTGGCAACACTGATGATAACAATACCCAGCTGGAGAGCTGCCGTCACGCCACTACATTGCTATTTTTAATTAATTGTAAGCGTGGTTATAAACAGCAGTGTGGATACACCTATTTGTTGTTGTTTACCTTCTGTAAGTTGGTAAGTTGTTTAAAAATATATAATAACAATAACAAAATTATTTCTCTTTAACATGGATTTAAATTAATAAAACACTGTTAGTAAGTTAGAATGCGAATGCTTTGCACGGGTCAGCTAGTATATATAATTATTACTGACATACCAAGATAGAAATTTTGTTGTTGTTCACTAATCAAATTAAACAATATAATTTTATAACAATAAACCAATCACAGGTGTTTAATATGTATAAGTTTTTACATATTGCAAATTTTGAATCTTGAATTTCAGGCGAGAAAAACTACAAACAGGACTTCAAACAGGCTTTCCATTCTGTCAACTAGCCTAATCAAAACCTGAATGCAAAACAAGAAACGCTATTACCCAGAAATTCCTCAAGTTTACTTACACTTATAAAGGACAGACTTAAGGCTCAGGCCCCTAAATTTAAAACGGCGAAGTTGGCTACCAATTTCAATGTTAAAATAACCTAACCATACCTTCATTTTTAAGCATATTTTTGTCTTTATTTTTGTCAAAAAACGAAAGCTGTATTTTTTTTCTTAAAGTAAAATAGATTGTGGGTATTGATTGCTAAGAAAAAAATGACTTATTCTGTAGCATTGCTCTTATGGGAATCAGATACAAATGGCGGACATGGTATTCACCCCATAATAATACTAATAAACTGTTATAAAACACTTGGGGTGGGGGGAGTAAGTTTGGTTAATTGTCTTGGGTCCGTGGTTGCAATATTCTACTCACGTGATCCGATATTATTTTAGCTTGAACCAACAAAAATGCCAAGTTTTACAGTTCACAGTTGGTCATCATATCCAGTGTCTAACGTATGAAATGAGCTAGTCGAGGGGTCATGTAGCAACTAAAAAACCATGAACTAATGTCACGACCCTAGTAGAAGAGAAACGTTTAAACTTATAAGGCTTGAAGTAGGCAGCGCAGCATGGAACATTTTACATTTCAGATAAATCTGTGAAATCCAACTATCTGTGAAAAAGTAACAGTTCCGTGGAATTTTAACAGCGTAAGACAGTTCCACACCATGAATGTATTCATCTCGCAGAACGATAAACAAACAGAAATAATATAAAATGCACTACTTACGGCAATGTCTTTGCTCCACACAACAGATCTGGCCATCGAATCCCAAAGTTGTACTATTTTATCAAACCCAGCTGTCAGGAACTGCGAAAGACTCGGATGAGCTGCCAACGCCCACAACTCGTCGGTATGTCCTAGTACGGCTGGACTGAAGCCCATGTTAAGTGATCCTACTAAGATGCAGTTCCTTGTAGAGCCGACCAGTAATTGAGATCCTCTGCCCTCGGATAATGTTCTCACACCTCCCAGATGTTCGGCAATCTGTAAATAAACGCAGAGTAAACGATCCGAAATAAATTAAAAACTGTTTTTAACAGTGGTGGCTCGTGTATAGGCACTGTGAAACTGCAGCACCCCCTATGCCCACTTGATATTATCAATAACATTTAGTACAATAAATCCCTTTGGAACGAAGTTCCTTAACGCGGTTTGCGGTAGGAGTTAACAAATAGAAAATGTATTGCGTAACGAAAAAAGTGTTATTAACTTATTGCTACGGCAATGGCAAATACAAAATAAGAGTAACTAAAAAGAGTTACCAAATTGGTTGCTATGACAATGATTGTAAACACATTCAAGAAAGATGTGTTTTGGTTCATCAATTTAAATTAAGAGACGATCGGTTCCGTCCGACATAGTTCAGAAATTATCGTCAAGCGCTGAAATACATTCAATAAACATAAAATGTTCGTTCATCAGTCTAGGCCAAACCTAAAATTATTGTATGTATATTTAATCTATTTTACCTGCCTTAATGGCAAAATTATTGTATGTATGTTGCCGTTAAGACAGGTAAAATAAATTAAACATACACACGATAATTTTAGGTTAGGCCTAGACTGATGAACCAACATTTTATGTTTATGAATGTAACAATGAATGGCCATTTAACTGTGTTTACCATCTTAGCTTTGCTGTTATAATTTATTCTACACCTTTATTATAATAACATTAAACGTATGGAAACAGTAAATATATGTATAAAAATCAATCTAATAATAAACGGCAATTGAAAGATTAAAATTATGTGTGTATGTTGCTGTTAAGGCTGGTAAAAGAATTGAAGAAAAGGCGTGATGAACTTCGCTCCTGATGGAGGTCCCACGACTGCACACGTTTACTTTTTTCTTTAATTCTTTCTTTATACTTGTATAATATAATTCCTTAAGCTTAATTATAGCCATCCTCCAGTTTATGAAAAAGATACAACAATTTATATATAGAGCTGTAAACTTCACAGTTCCAGCGGCATGGTGTTTGTTATGCGCATGCCTACATATGATGCTACATGCGAGGCTGCGAGGGAATGAGCAGGTGTGCAGCAAATGTTTTTAGCATACCAAATTTCCCCAGAATATACTTTTTTCACTAAAAATTACCCCAATCCCACTTTCCGATCCTATCCGCATTCATGCAGTTAACATAGTAACTACCTGATCAATATGTACTCAAGAAACCTTATAGTCCCATCAACTCGTACGCATTTGTGGCAGGTACCCTCCACCTTGTATAAATAATAATAATTAATAATA
>JAGFPH010000492.1:146542-165410 GCA_018207615.1 Philaenus spumarius
CATCGTAGATTCGCCGCAGGGGTTGATCCAACGAGGGCCACGTCACACATTTTACTAACAAGACAGATTTCGAATTTCCGTAAGTAGTTTAAGTTAAGAAATGAAAAACATCAATAATGCTTATGTATAAGTACCTTTGTATGGTATGGTTGTTTAGTAACTTAGCGCAATATATATGCTAATCAATCTGTACGATACTGTGATTTGTATCTCTTGATTTCTGCCTCTTTCTTTGCCCACACAATTCGCCGCTTGAAAACGGTTCAGCTCGAGCTGCCGAAAATTTAACAACAACCATACAATTGACAATTCTACAATAGATATTAATTTCAACAGACACAAGAAGACAGCAGACCTACAAATCCTGTGCACGGGTAGAAGTAAAAACATACTGTATAACCTAACATCGTAATTCATGGCATCGTGGTGAGTCTTTTACATTTATTATTCAATTATTATTATTTTCATTTCAATCTATTAAATACAGTCAACTTTTTTGTTAAATCCAGCAATCAAAAACAATGGTTTAACAAGATTTAGTTGTTATCACTTGAATAATACAATTTGCAAGGAGCTAACAAAAGTTTTATTGAATTACAAGTGAAAAAACATGGACCAAGACCGGGATTTAAACCCGGGACACTTTTACGATTCCGTCGTAATACTATACCGTCTAAGCCACCCTGATCACTTCAGATACTGGCCAATGTTATCTCACTTGTACGGTTTTACTGCAATTATTGAACCATTAGACTGAATACCACGTGTATACGACATTTAAAACAAAAATTTAAAATAATATAAATAATAACACCACTGTAAGCTGAAAAAAAGAATTAAGATTTGTTTTCAATGTTGTATACCCAGGTATTCAGTCTGTTAGTTCAATAATTGCAGTAAAACCGTACAAGTGAGATAACATCCGATACGAGTGATCAGGGTGGCACAGACGGTAGAGCACAGACGGATGGAATCGTAAAGGTCCCGGGTTCAAATCCCGGTCTTGGTCCAGGGTTTTTCACTTGTAATTTAATTAAATTAACCCTTGCTAAGGAAATGTGCAAGCGGAAAATAAAAACCAATAATTTAAAAAATTGTGTATTTTTAACACAATAATTTTATACCTAAAGAAACACCAGGGGTTTGTAGCCAGTAAAGAATCAGGTAACTGGAGTTCATCTTGCGGCACAAAAATATCGTTTTGGCGGCTCGGCCGTATGATTTTGTATAGTGAAGATTAAATAGGAACCCTGCCAAACTACAGTGATAGCAGACAATACAGTTTGTGTATGTGTATACATATTGTAAACAAACCGATTAGGTTGACCTTTGTTCCCATTCATTTCTTATCTATTTTTCCCCAAAATAATTATTTTTCTTTGTTTTTTTTGTGGATTTTCCCCCCAGCCCAGCCTCAATTTTCCCGAACCTCACCCTGAGATAGAGAGCACTGAAAAATATCAATGTTAGTTTTTTTTTCAGACCATTACATAAGTTATACACCGGAAATGAATATTAAAAAAAATATATATATATATATATATACACTCATACCTGTGCCTCAAAGCCAGTTGGTTCCAAATTATGGTCAAACTGAATTAGGCGGCCGTCTTTACCCCCTCCAGTAACAATGCTGCCTTCCTTCAGCACACAGATTGTAAACACAGATCCTTCATGTATATTGCGTACCAATCTTACAATTGTGTTGGTTCCTGAAAATAAACAAAAGCATAAACTTCATATTTTAATCTTGAATTGCATCGTTAATAAATATAGTATCCATGAATGGGGGGTACTGCAATATCGAGTGAACCAATGGCGAAGGTGGAACTAACTTTAGCAAAAATAAGCGGCATTTTTTAACAAATTATTAATTTACGAAAAAGACAAACACAATTTGTACTAAATTCTACAAAATTTATCCGGTCTTGCCGACCATGGTTTCGCCAGAGACGGCACTGACAAGGCGTCTTAACACAGACTGCAACGAAGAGGATGTTACAAAGGCTTTATAATAGTTAAATATAAAAAAATTTTGTCCCAACTAGCCAAAAATTCCAAAGTTAAAAAATAAAAATAAAACTTGTTAATTATTACAAATTATAAAGAATGTGTTTCTAGTTATCAACTGTTATTTATTATTCATAAAATGTAATTACATTTCAAATGAAATAAAATTATTTAAATTCATAACCTCAAAAATGCTTATTATTTGTAAACAAACTTCCATAACACATGCTTTATATTCAACTTTCATCTTCCATTGAATTTATCTGAAAGTAACATTAATAAATGTTAATGGTTGATTTCAAGTCGATTGCGTCATTTGCCTTTAGTCAATCCTTTCACGTGCTAATTCAGGTCGACAAACACAGAACCCCAAGATACATATAAAGTAAAATTATTCAAAAGTAAAGATTGTAAGATTAAATTCATTATATTAAATTGTATGTGACCATAAGACGTTACAAGTGCTAACATGGATTAATGCAAAATAAGTTTTAAAATAAATAAGGTTCATTCTCAAACATTTTGCAATAATACAAATAAATTTACATGCCTATGTTTGTTGATGTTCTTTACCATTCTCAAAGGGATTGAAAAAAAAAACAGTTTAGATTTCTAGTGATTTGTTAAAGAATTACACACAAATAGTAGCTGTCACCTACCTCTTCCCCAGACGATAATGTTCCCGTTGGAGTCGCCGGAAAGCACATCACCAGTCTGTGTAAATGCCAGACATGTTACGTACTTTGGTTTGTCCCTGTTCTCGAATATGCCCATCCTCTTGTAAAGAGTGCCTCCCGTATCAAGGTTCCAGAAACTGATATGATTCTTTCCGCAAGTAACAATACAGTTTCTGTCCAACGGATGGAATTCTGCGGCGACCACGGTGTCTACCGAGCACTGGAAAAAATTGTAAATAAAGATTAACAAAAACATGATTTTACCTTAAAATTAATCCAAATAAATGTAAGTACAGAATACTCATAAATACTTGATTCACTCGACAAATAAACTGGAGAAGTACCTGAAAGTTACTAGAGTTGGACCTGCGCCGGCTCCCGTAAATTTCATCAAAATGCTATTTATAACAACGCATCAACAAGTTGCATACTCAACATAACCATAGCGTGAATAAAATATAAATTGGAAGGGATCAGTGAAAGGAGATGCCCAAGTAAAGCTCCAACCTCACTATCGCCTTACACTGCAAGAATCTTTTTTCACAAATGTTTGCACCTGCCATAAATTTCCTGTAAAGTACCTTTAAACAGGGCTGGATTTACCACTAAGACCTGGCCTAGGGGAGCAAGCAAAAAAAATATTTGGTGGCCTTCCAGTCCGAAGTATATTTCTACTTGCGGTCTTTCATAAAGTATTTGAAAGGGCAAAGTAAGACTAATTTCCTATCTAAACCACATTCACTATTTTAGTGACAACCAGTTTGGTTTCAGAAAAACAGCAGGGATTTTGATACTGTCGACCACAAGGTGTTGTTGAAAACGCTATGGGAGTTAGTTGTAAGGGGAGTGGTTCATAGGTGGTTTACTAAGTTATCTACTAAATTGTACACAATGTGTAAGTATTGGTGGGTTTGTTAGTGGGGAATCAATAGTCCAAAGTGGTGTTCCACAAGGTTCTGTCCTTGGTGCATTGTTATTTCTAATTTATATCAATGGACTCTGTACAGGCCAATTCAAGGGAGAGTCAACTGCCTTTGCAGATGATGCTGCATTTGTATACAGTGGTAGGGACTTGGAAACTGTTAGAAGGGATCTTGATCAAGATCTACTGACTATCCGCTGGTGGTTTACACAACACTATATGGTGCTCAGTAATAAACAAAATATATAATTTTTGACCTGAATAAAAGACTATAACTTTTACCATAAAGTTCAGTATCATTCGTTGTCACGTAAAAGAGAAAATAGATGTAATTGTGAGTCAGTAGGCGGTGTAAGAGTTTTAAAATACCTTGGGGCTACTTTGGATTGTAGAGTCAGTTAAAATACCATGTCAAGGAATTAAACAGCAAATTATTGACAATATTAAAATGCAGGTATTACCTAAGATCAATTTGTGATTACGAATTATTAAAGGACATTTACTTTGCACTTGTTCATTCCAAGTTGAGTTACAGCGTGTTGGTTTGGGGCAGTACATACCTATCCACACTAACGCCTGTCATAGTAACACAAAAACACATCAAATCAATGCTCTTTAGATGAAGAACTGATAGCTCTGAGGCATTATTCAGACAGGTGGGTTTATTATCTCTTCTTAGAGTTTATGTCAGGAAGGTATTGAAGACGGTATTTATAAACAAAGTGGCTGTGGTAAAATCTTCAATGGTCTCTTCGTGTAGGGAAAAGTTCTGCATTTTACCAACATCTATGCTGACTTTTTATCAAAAAACCTATTTGTACCATGCACCAGAGTTTTTTAATTCCATACCATTAGATGTAAGAAACATTCATCGAAAAAAACAATTTTTGAGAAGAATTGAAAATTGGTTGCTACAGAGTGCTAATGTTGAGGACATCTTCAACGCTGAAAATAATCTAAAGAAGGCAGTGTTATTTATATAATTTGGAGAAGGATTACTCTGGGTAGAACCGAGTTATAAACAGTTAAATCACTTTTTTAAGTTACAAGGATAGGTTAGGAGTGTAGGACAGTCTCTTGCTCTTATTTTTGTAGCACTTTGTTGAAGGTAAACCCAAAAACTGGCTTTGCCAACGGGGTTGCCTAATTTCCTGTTTTTTATATTCGGTTGGCATTTCATATAAAGTATTGTATATGTTATGTATTTAATTAAACTGTATTGAACAATTAAAACACTTACGTATAGTAGAATATAAGTAGATATTATTTTATGTATGTAATTTTATATAAGTGTTTATGTGAATATATTTGTACAGACGATTGTATCCTTAAAGAGGCAATAAAATTCATTCATTCATATTAGTGTTATACAGGGTGTCCCACGAAGAAACGAAGAAACTCTCAGGACTTGTTCTTCAGGTGAAAATAACAAAAAAGTTCATATAAACATAGGACCGAAAACTCTTCGTTTCCCAGATATCCGCCATTTAGTTTTTTTGTGCAAAATAATTCATGTCTAGAGAACGGTATGACTGATTGAGTTCAAACTTAGCATGAAGCTTAACCTAACAATGATATACCTCAAGAAAAATAATCGATACTATCGAATCTTGCGTTTCAAAATGGCGGCTGTTTGAAAATTTCAAACCTAAATAACTCAAAAACCGTACATTTTAACGAAAAATGTCAAGATACCTTTTTTGTAGCCCTTTTGATTCCCTATCAGGTGGTGTAACTGTCAAAACAATCGGATGAAGGATAATAGCTAAGTTAAAGGTAATGACAGCAAATGTACATACAATATTGCTCTGTTTACTGTGTTGGTATAGTATGCCGGGTTGAACAAACCAATTATTACACATAACTTAACTATTATCCTTCATCCAATTGTTTTGACAGTTACACCACCAGATAAGGAATCAAAAGGGCTACAAAAAAGGTGTCTTGACATTTTTCATTAAAATGTACAGTTTTTGAGTTATTTAGGTTTGAAATTTTCAAACAGCCGCCATTTTGAAAGGCAAGATTCGATAGTATCGATTATTTTTCTTGAGATATATCATTGCTAGGTTAAGCTTCATGCCAAGTTTGAACTCAATCAGTCAAACCGTTCTCTAGATGTGAATTATTTTGCACAAAAAACAAAATGGCAGATATCTGGGAAACAAAGAGTTTTCGGTCCTATGTTTATATGAACTTTTTTGTTATTTTCACCTGAAGAACAAGTCCTGAGAGTTTTTCCGTTTCTTCGTGGGACACCCTGAATTTATAAATTTTTGTTCTTTGTTTTCTATTTATGAATTAAGACTTAATAAAGGAGGACAGACAATTGCCACCTATTCCATAGTCCACCAGATTTGACAGAATGATCTACAAAGTGAAAGGCCCAGTAAAAATTGCCGAACACACTTATATTTTTAATTACAAATAATTAAAGTAAGAGATTATAACAATTGCAGAAGTTTAAATAATTAATAAACACACCTTAGTTTCAGTAACTTTGTATCCTTTGTCACCTTTCTGCCAGTCCCAGATAGAAATGTTATGATCATTGGCTTCATCCACAGCGCACAGTAATGCTCCTCCATCCTTACAACAAAAAATATACAAATTGTAATAATATTTAGGTAAATGTATGATTTACAAGACTAATTTTATTCAACTTATATTAACACTTGTTACAAAAAATAAAACAAAATAAATCTCTAGGTATCTTATAAAATTAATCTTTTAAAACAATACAAAATTCTTGTCGAAATTATTCAAGTTAGGCCACTAAACTGGCAACGCTTGATGTCAGTTTTTTTTTTTTAACGTTGTTTGTATAATAGACTAATCAGAGTAATTATTTCTCGAATATAATTAAGTTTGACACCAATTGTAAGAGAAATTTTTCATCACTGTTTACAAAATTATTAAGTTTTACTGTTGATTGTTAGTTTGTTCAACTGAATAAGGATGTGATATTTTTTCTGAGCCAACATGCTCACTGCTAAACAACTCTATATTGTTTTTGTTTTTTACAGTTTGCACAAGTTTCTTATACCTTTAAAGTTTAAAAAATATTGCATGTTTTCAATATTGTGAAGACACTTAATTTAGCCAAACTATCTTCAACAAAATTATAGTAGCAGAAGGGACGGGCAAATTTATTACAGAAACATTATAATTCAGTAGAGTCCAGTTTATTTGGATAAAGTTAGTGGCTTCTGACTGCAAAAGCAGTTGGCACTAATTTCAATTTTAACTCATCACAATGAAAATGACTCTGCAGAACAATATAAGTAATTTTTAGCAAGGCACCTTAAGTTTATGTAATGTACCAAATCCCATCTTAATACAAAATATTAAATAGCCTATAAGTCAAAGATAGATACACTGATGTAAACCAGCCTAGTCTAACCTATTGTGAACAACTATTTAGCAAAACCTAGTAAAGTATTTAGAAATTGTCAACTACATTTATAAAAACACGATTCAACAAAACAAACCAAACTAGAACCACCCATGGATCAGAAACAATATGTACATAAATTATGCAATAGAACAAAGTAGATTATCAAACCCGACAGGATAACAACTAAGCCTAGGCCTATAAAATTAGTTCTGGGAACCATGATTGGTGCTCATTGACCACTCCCGACCTTAAGTCTCACCATAAGAGTGCAATAGCTCATCTTCTTATGGACATTTGCTAATAAGTATATTTGAATTCATTTCATCAAGATCTTTTATTAGAAGAAAATCTACTTCAATAGGGGTCTAAGAAAAATTCTTTAAAATAGCAACTTTTATCATTGTATTTGGATAACCTAATAGAACTCCGATCCAATGCAATATTTTGTTCCACTGGAAATGCGACGATAGTGGCGATATCTATAGGGGAAACGATGGAAGCTGTGTGAAACACCAATGCTACCAATGATTTTTCCCTAGCGCTACCTCGCGGCGCGATCATGTACTATTTTCGCGACAACCTTTTTCCGGCACACAGCCCCCATATGCATGCATGATCTATTTTATGATTCATGATCTATGCTTGTATCCACCATATTGAATTTTACAACACCCAATTTGTCTAAAACCAATCTAATGATGCCTCATATAAAACTGGTGAGCCACATATACGCTTACAAGGTTAAACAAATATTTTCCGTTGTATTCTACAGTAGTGTTAAAAAAAATATGAATGTGTAATTCAAGTAACAGATAATATAAAATATGTGCAATGACTCATTTAGAATTATGATACAATTTTGCTACCATAATTCATTTTATTTCATAATGTACTTTTGATATATGTATATGATTTTCTCAAAACACCCATAACAAAAATCCTAAAAATTTTTACTTTTATTTATCATTAGGCTATATTGTAATAATAAACTCTGAGCTTGACGAGCGAGAAGGAATTATTTAAAAAAATAATAACAATACACTACATACATTCAAACATTCTCTACAAACATACACTACAAACATTCTTACATACATATATGTTTGTGTGTGAGAATTAGTGTATTATTATTATTTTTTTTAATATATTGTATTGTACAATTTTTCAGTTTTACAGATGATTATGCACCTCATTATCCACCATTTCTTGTACGGCCTGCTATTACAAATATAAATTCTCTAGATTATTTTGACAACATAGCATAGTTTTTTTAAATAACTTACACAACTCTAAATTACAATTAATTATTAAAATGGTACCATACTTACAGCTTTTGAAAAAGACAAACAGCTGATTGACTTTTCAAACTCTCCAACGCCGAGCACGCAAATTGTATTCAGATTGACTGAATTCCACACTCGAATGTGAGGCTGGAAAATATATTTAAACAACTCATTAATTAGAATCTCATATAATTGTCTTAGTACAAAATAAGGCATTTGTTAAAATACACTACCAAGGTGAGATTTTTGGCCCGCAAGTTGGCCCGCAAGTTCTTTTTTTCATAATAATTGTGTTGAAAAAGCGCAAAAAACTTTGTTTTGCTATAGCGGGTAAAAGGTGGACTTTTTTTAACATACATTAAATGGAAAAGTTGTTACTTAAGAAAATCCCTTTTTTTTAAGACCTTGTAAGTGTTTTAGATTCCACGTTATAAAAAAAATAAGATAATAAAATGCAAAAAATTAAAGTTTATGCTAAAAACTATGATATTTGTTATTCAAATGTCTCTGCATAAAAACCACTACTTTCCCTTTAAGACAGTTTATTTATTTCAATAGTGTTTATTTTGGTAGTTTATTTTAATTTCAGTACTGTATTTAAAAGCCCAAAGTTGGCTTAGGGACTTTTATTTAAATTGGAATTCTGCCTTGTATCTGACATTCAGTCATATGAATAAGATTTTTAAATTTACGCCAATTACCAGGCTGCATTAACATTATTATTATTATTTTCCTCATGTTAGTTAGACTAATGACAAAGGGAGTAAATAGTGTAAATAGTGCAGCTAAATTAAACACCAGTGGCTAAGTTCACACATAAATTTGAGGGAAGTTCTAACTGCCTTAGCCTCTAGGTCACTCGGCTTCCCCTATAAAATTTAAATAATCCAGCAATTCAAATACAAAATTGTGTTTACAATATCTAACTAAAATTTATATTAAAACTCACCCTTCCTTCTCGAGTATCATGTCCTGCAGTTTGACCTGTAGCTACCAATAGTTTGTTCGGATGTATAGCGATGCTGTAATCAGAAAAACACTAAGCATTCATGATATTTATAAAATATAATATAGTTTTACTTTTTGGAACGAAGTTCCTTAACACGGATTGCGGAGGGAGTTAACAAATAAAAAATGTACTGCGCAACGATTGGTTGCAATGGTAATGACAAATATAAAATACGAGTAACGAAAAAGTGTTACAAAATTGATTGCTATGGCAATGAATGTAAAGAAACATGCGTTTTGATTCATCAATTTAAATTGGTTCCGTCCGGCGTAGTTCAGATATTATCATCAAGCGCTGAAATACATTCAATAAACATAAAATGTTCGTTCAGTCTAGCCCTTACCTAAAATTATTGTATGAATATTTAATTTATTTTACCTGCCTTAACGACAACATACATACAATAATTTTAGATTAGGCCTCTAGAAAGTAATTTTAAGTCTAGCCCTAACCTAAAATTATTGTCTGTATGTTTAATTTATTTTACCTGTCTTAACGGCAACATACATACAATAATTTTAGGTTAGGCCTAGACTGATAAACGAACATTTTATGTTTATTGAATGTACTTACAATGAATGGACATTTAATTGTGTTTAAAATCTTAGCTTTGATGTTATAATTAATTCTACACCTTTATTATAATAACATTAAACGTATGGAAACAGTAAATATTTGTATAAAAAACAACCTAATAATAAACGGCAATTAAAAGATTAAAATTATGTGCGTATGTCGCCTTGTGTATGTTAGTTAGGCTGGTAAAAGAATTGAAGAAAAGGCGGTTCTTCACACATTTACTTTTTTTATGAAACACTTTATCTCATATAGTAATAGTTTCTTATCAATAATTTTAGTAAAACATATTTATAAAACTTTTGATATTATATTTTGTAGGTTAACTGACATTAATTATTAAATGTTATTTGCAAAATCAGTTTTAGGGAAATATGATTTTTTTTTTTAAATACACTTCATTCAATTCTGTCAATAATGAAAAAGTAAGGAAACCAAACAGTTTAGAAATGTTTAATTTAAATGTTGATTCACAGTACGACAGCAAGCCTATTCAACGGGAGTTATTTTTTGTTACTTTCATGCAGGCAACCTTTGAACATGGATACTTCGAGAAATTACTTACTATTCAGGAATAAATTATAATTTTGTTTTCATGTTGGGTCTTCTCATATGTTGTGGAGCACTGTTTTGCCAGAATCAACAAGATTGTTGCTTCTTAACTAGTAATTATTTTATATTTCTTTAGATTAATTTGAAAATGTATTGTGTAGGTACTGTTTAATTTCTTCTTACAATGAAATAAATTATTTTTGTTGGTTTAAAAAAATGATATACCGGTAACTTAATAGTTTTTATAACTTTCTGAATCAGGTTATGCCTTAGTTTTAGTACATAACATACTGTGCCAAAAAGCTTCGTGTTAGTTAAATTTCGCTGTAACAGGAATAAGAGATACTAATTTTATTTGTTTGCTCCCGCTTTTTTTTTTTTCGTTCTTCTTTTTGTAAAGATGGCAATAAGATGTGTGAATAATGAATTATTTACATGAACTGTAAAAAAGAATGAAGAAAATAATTTTAAAAAAACACAATATTTAGTAAATTCTACAATTAATTTATTTGAGCCTTGCCGACCATGGTTTCGCCAGTGTCGGTATTTACAAGGCAGCCTAACACAGAATCAGTCAAGTGTCCAAACACAGTTTAGACTATGTTAAGCTGCCCTGAAAATGCTGTCAATGGCGAAACCAAGGTCGGCAAGACTCAAATAAATTAATTGTAGAATTTACTAAATATTGTTTTAAAAAAAATGATTTTCTTCATTCTTTCTTACAGTTCATGTAATTAATTGAGTTAATGGTAGAATTTTCTAAATTCGTGTGCGAGGTTTTTCCTTAACATGGAGTTCTACCTTCGGTCAATAGTAAAAATCATAATAAGAATACTGTAACCTCTAAAAATATTATTAAAAATATAAAATTTTTGAATCAACGTACCACTTATCAACTTACAAATGGAACGTAGTTTACTGATACTTGTAACAGTACGGTTTCAAATGAGAACCATATGCGAAAACATATGAAAAATAAAGATCAATAAATACTGTCCGATACTCTTGATATGGTGCAATGACGTTTTGTTGTTTCAACTTTTACTATTTCTTGCGTTATCCAAGACAAATCAATCCAAGTAAAAAATCAATTTCAAGCCGTTTACACTTACTTCTTCTCTCCACGGTCCATTTCCGTAATACAAAAGCAGGTTTTTTTTTTATCTTAGAAGTTTAACCATAGAACTGGCAATAGTTGATAATTGATGTTTAAAATCTTGACTGTTTTAGCGACGTCAATTATTATCAATGTTCAAAATACCCCTGGCACCATCGCTTCTTACATCACAATAGAACAACTAAATGAGATAAATCTGGTAACATTTGAAAATTGAAATACTTGGCTTTATATTTTTGCTCGATTCTATGGTTTCTAAAGTTGTTTGAGAGACGTTAAAACTCTCATTTGGATGGCTTTGGATTCAAAGTAGCTGCTTTTCGTCTGCTGTCACAGATGTTTACTAAGACAAAATTATTTCAAATTTGCTTGTTAATGAATTAATTTTGCTTGCTAAATCTTTGTTCGGTTTTTATACCAAATATGACGTCTTTATTTGTAAACTTGAATTTTTTATTTCTACTGAATAAAAATTTTCATTATTTTCTTTGGTAATAAAAATATTTTACAGTGTAAAAAATTTGTTTTATTTTTTTAGAGAAAAGTTAGGCCTACCTATTGGAAATCTAGAGTACTATGAATCTGGTATTGGTCAGCTATAATGGTTATATCTAGGGCCTAAAGTGTATATAACTTATTATTTCCGTAATAAGTATAAAATTTTGAATAATTTTTATATTCTGGAAATAATATTACATATCTCGTAAGCTAGATCCAATACAGAATAGTGGAAGCATTTCTTTCTTTTTTACGACATTTGTAATAAAATGCATAAACAAAATTAGAATTAAAAAAAAAATTCTTTTTGTTACAGTTTCTTATTCTACAGATTTTCTGAATAAAATGATACATATACATATAAGTTGGGCAGTTATGAAAGAATTGAAAAATGTATACTTACAACACTGCGTAAGGGCTAAAATACTGCTGCCTGTAAAGGACACTAACATTGCCAGTTCTGTTGTTGGGTTAATAAACATTTTAAAAAATTACTTCCTTTTCTGAAAATATACTTGCAACCATAATTTGTAAAATTAATTCTGCTGGGATATAACAGTAATTTGTATCAATTAATTGACTAGGTGCAATACCTGTTTTGTCTCGTTTCCAATCCAATAAATCACTTGGTGATTACTTAGGTTTCGGATAAACTATGTAACCATCTTCAGATCACAGAAAATTAAATCCCTTCATTAGGTCGTCAATTGCATAAAGAAGTTATCAAAACAAAACAATAAATCACAAATACAAATTAAAAAACATTTGCCTGCGTTAGGCTCAGTCGCGCAGACCGGTCACGTTAAAACGTTTGTTCAGACTTTTTAAAGTGTATCGTTTTTATTGTTTTGTGTTGATAACCTCTTTATGTATTTGACAACCTAATGGAGGGATTTAATTTTCTGTGTTCTGAAGATAGGTACATTACCAGAAACCGCAGTATTGTACCTAGTCATTTAATTGACGAAATTCTCCAATCCGTGGCCTAAAATGTTGGAAGTAATTCGTAAATTATTTTTCCTGAACTATTGTTAATACTTTACCATTTAATGTCGTCATTGTGCCCCAGATAGTGCCTCTGACTCTGTTCTTCTACGTTGTACAACACCACAACAGCCGCGACAAAGTACACCATTTCCCCTGTAGGTAGCAGGTACAAATTGGATCTGCAGTCACGTCCTCGGTAACCGTAACTGTTTAGCAGTTAAGGATCAAATAGTCAATAGTAGAAATGAATCAGGGTGACTAGTGATATGACCTTTTGAAATTCCCTGACTTTTCCCTGACATTTCCCTAACTAAATAACTTTTTCCCTGACCAAATCTTAGAAAAAGCACAAACAAAACCATGCTAATTTTGTTTTAGTAAATCAATCATATTATAATGGTGAGCAAATCAATTTGTAGGAAATTAATTAAATATTTAATTAAACACGGACATATTATAACAGTTAAATATTTAATACTATCCATGTTACTGTACCAACAGTTGCAAATTACACATTTATGACTAAATATTAAATTAAAGAATGAAATACTCAAATTATATTTTATTATATTATAACAAAAGAAATAACTAATTGGTTTTTGTAATCCAGCTACCGGAACAGATTTGCATTGAATATTTAATTAATTGATAAGAAGATACCCAAATTCGAAAACATTTAATAATAAAACTAACATTTTTAGAAACAGCATGCTAGAGAAAGTTTTCAAGGTCATATCACGGCAAGTGCATTGGAACAAGCTGCCATAGTCACTCCCGTAACTTGCCGATAATTGTTTTTACGTATCAGAATATGTAGTTTTCTTATTGTTTAATTTATAAATTCATCTTATCTTTAATGTTTATTTTCTCAATTAAAAATTGTAATTATCTATGATTTTAAATAGTTATTTTTAACTATTTTCCTTAGAAATGTTATTTTTCCCTGACCTTAACCAAAATTCCCTGACTTTTCCCTGATTTTTCCAGAAAAGTAAAACTCCATGACCTTTCCAGGTTTTTCCTATTTTCCCTCTAGACCCCTGTGAATAGGCGCAGTCTCAGATTTTAATTTTCAAGTTTACAAGTGTAATTTTCTAAAACAGTGGTTAAACATTCTAGTATATTTAATATAAGATTTCCATTAAAATTAATACACCCAAGTGAAAGTTTACCAATCTCCACTCTCTGGAAGGGGATTTGGGAGGGGGGGTTGAAATGGTGCAAAAAAAAAAGTTTTTTTCTACAGCGGGAAAACGGTGGACTTTTAACATACATTTAGTGGAAAAATTGTAGCTGAAGAAAATACCTTTTTTTAAGACCCTATATGAACCTTGAAGTGCTTTAGATACCCTGTTAAAGGGAAAAATTTCAAACAATTTAAAGTCCTGCTTTAAACTGCACTTAGGCAATTTTTAGCATAAGAAGAAGTATACACATTTTAGGCTCTTCCGCCCCCTCCCAAATTTGAATACAACAAATTTTACAAGGAATGGTTTTGGCATTACCTTTATTTTGAGAGCTTGAGAACTTCTTTCATGACCTTTGGGGGTTGTTATGGTGGTTACGAGGCTTAAAAATGTCTTTAAAAACTCATTTGGGGGCAGAAGAGCATGATTTTTTCCGTTCTTATGCTAAAATTTCTTTCTGCCAAATTTCAAGTTTATAGCCTACTTTAAATTTTTGGCATTTTTTTTCTTATCTTTTCCGTAACACAAAATCTAATTGAGTTCAATCAGAATTTATTTGAGCAGAGGACAAAGAGCATAACACTATTCTGGTGCTCGAATCCTTCGAAAGATTTAATTAAATCCTTGATGTTTTGAAGATTACAGAATCTCATGCTTTAAAAAGGCGAAACTTTCGGTATAAGGAAGTTAGGGAAAACATTCGTAAAAGTAGCCTATATGTTTTCAATAGTAAAATTTGTTTACATAAAACTGTAGAAAAAGAACCATATTAAAAAAGTATTCATTGATGTGGAATTTATAAAAAGAAATACACAAAAATAATTGTTCATTTTAATCTGCTTGGATTAGAATGAGATGACAATAGAGATAATGTTTCAGAGGGGAAAATTATATATTTTAATTCTCTTACCAGCATTTTTACAACCAAATTTATGTTTCTGTGTTCATGTAATTTTGTATTGTAGAGATTTCATATAGTAGCATCTAATGTGTCAATTTTATGTCAGCTTATCAATATAACTTACATTACTCAAGTAACAAAAATAAATGCAGTATAGACAAACCCTAAGGCCTGTATTACACTATCAAATTTCTTTGTCAAAGATCTTTGATCAAATTTCTTTGATGCAATATTTGATAGTGTAATATGCAATCTTTTATCAAAGTTGGCACACGTCAAATTTATTTTTCAAATTATTTTATCACATCTTTGATCAAAGATCTTTGACAAAGAACTTTGGTAGTGTTGTAATACAGGCCTATATTTTTTTCATACTCAAAAACATTAAAAAAATTATTTAATTGCTAAAAGTGTAACTTTTTTCAAAAAACAATAAAAAAATACCAATTAAAAAAAATATTTGTACATTATTGAATGCTAGGTTAGCAACAAAACCGCACAAAATTCATTAGATTATGTTAAACTAATAAAAAAATATGCTAATTTCAGTAAATGCTTGCGTAAACCACAAAATAGACCCTGGTATTCTGGCTATTCTAGTATTTAAGCGGAGTTCTCTGAAGGGTTAAAGCATTGGCCGAGAATGTACAATATTATAATAAAGTAGACAATATATTTTCAGTTTTACTTTTAAAATCGAATAAGTATTTTTCTCCCAGATCAATTGTCCACATTTTAAAAACTATATGCAGTTCTCTAAACAATTACAAGTATTTAAATTATTTTTTTATAATTCTACCGCAGAAAGTCGTTTACAATCTACGGTGTAATATAAAGGATACACCCAATCAAGTTTGAGTTTACTATGAGGAGCTGTGGCCACTTTGGTGATGTCATAGATGTCGGCCAACGGTGTGGGAGCGTAGAGTATGACAGGCCGCCCACGTAGATACATCCGTAAAGTGCCTTCCTCTTCATTGTAAAGAGCGTCTCGGGTGCTGAAACATACATCAATCACCAAGGTTAACAATGGTGGGTGTTTGCTATAACTTCACACTGGTATTGGGGCAATTAAGTAAATTAGAGTGATTGGTACAATGTAGGCCTGTTTAATAACACGTTGTCCAAGCTTGTTTTGTTTCTGTCAATCAACGTAATTAACTTTGAAGGTTCGCGGAAAATTGTTTTTCAATAGAACAATAATTGTTTTTTTATGGCCACAATTTAATTCTCAGGTCCGAGTCGAAATACTTTACACGGTGTTCCTGAAATAGGACACCTAACTTCTGCAGCGGGTTTCCTAAATAAAAACGTAGAATACATTTGAATTTATATCAAATAATTTTAATTTCTGAAGAACACTAGATGCAGATTACAAGTGTGCCGAAAACACTGATTTTATTTTTATTATTTACAAAATGGCTGCCTTAAAAATGATTAACATCAAATATATAAAACTGGAAATCTCAAAAAAATTACAAGACACATTATTTTTCATTTTAACAAACATAACTGTTTTTAAATTATTTTCGGTAACTCTAAAGACATCCGGATTTTTGACAAAAAACATAAAAAGTTTGACGTTTTACTAAAGCAATTTAATCCACTACTGTTTCATATTTATTTGTGGTAGCTTAACTGGATTGTTTTTAAACATATATTACCATCTTAAGAAATAATGAAAAAACCAGGATTATTTATTTGAAATTTTTTATTACTTTAGTTATAGATGTTGTGTGATTTTTTGTAGTGATTAATATTTAGATAATACAGAAGAGCCTCGCTATTTCGAACTCATTGGGACCAAACACTGCTCGGTTAAGCGGGAATTCGGAATAGGGTGATTTTACGCTACGTCGAACAACACGCTTCATCAACACTGAACACTGAACAATGATGTTATGTTCATGAAAAAAATCACTGACTTTACTTCTTAGTGTAGGTTTAAGTACCAACTGTTTTTTGCTTCCGTTGCATTACAATTTTGTTTTCTTCTAAAAACGGATAGGAAGGGAAATGTTGTTTGAACTGTCCGTTTTGTCACCCCGCAGTCTGTACGTTAGTACCGCATTGTCTTGAAAAAAGATGAAAAAAAATTCCTTTGAGATAATGAAAACGGAGAAGAAGAACAGATGATGGCGACCGGCAGGTGGCAACAACATTACTAGTGCCTAGCTGTTGTATGTAGTCCTTCCTTCTTTCTGAAGGACCCGGTATCCGTTTCACCGGACACTTATTGCGGTAGCTTCTTTAAAGCAAAACGGATGGAAAACGTGAATTAAACAAAACCGGACAATTCCAATAGGCCCATTGGGATTAATGTATTGTAAATTTCCGTTAACCAAGACACAGCGCAAAGGAAGGGAAAAACGGGTGGTGTAAACCTACACTTTTATAAGTGTGTGTAATTTAGTTATCATATCGCTGAATTTCATTTGATCCACCTTCAATTCATTTCATTCAACGTATCTCGATCCCACTAATTTAATTTATATTTAACATTTAAAGTTAAGAAAAATAGTTTAAATGCGATGTCATTCATTTGTGTTGGTTTGAGCGCAATTTAAATTGATTACACAACTCCAGGGCGCAAACTTTTGGATATCAGTGGCCAGTCGAGATTGTTGCAACTGAGATGACATTGGCGTCATAGTTTGAACTTTTTCGTATCTGTGGCCAACTGTTGTAATATTTTGTGATCATACATTTTTTACAGACACAGATGTGTTTTTAGTGCCAGTTATAAAGCGATCAAGTATTCAAAATTTAACTTCACCTTTTATATTTAACTAGTAAGCCCGTGTGAAAAATCACAGGCTGATTAATTAGATACACATCAGAAATACGGCATTTAAAAACAAACTATTTAAAAACAACATTAATGCCTACTTATCTAGGCCTACCTAACTATGCTGACGGGGATTTTTAACTCGGTAAATGTGTACAATAATAAGGATTATAAAACTATATAAAATTTTTTTGGTATACAGTGCTTGACAACATATTTTTAGAGAGCACCTATTTTGAATAGGAATTTCAGAATATATTCTTTACCCAAAAATGAAATTTTAGTGTAACAAATTGTAGATAGTAATACATAGAATTCAATTGCATACTTGACAATTTAAAAAAACCTTTGTTTCACTAAATTAGAACAACTAAACAAAACTCTTACAAACGGATAGTAGGCTGTACATTCGCTGAGCCAGAACTCATTGTTTTGTTTTAGTACATTAGGGTAGTTAATTTGTAATAAAGATTTTAAAATTTTGTCAGTTCAGGTTTGATTTCGATCGGCCTTGTAAATCACCTTCAAAGTCGTAATCACAGGTACAATTAAACATCAATACTGAACACAGTTTCAACATTTGTATCCGACCATAGCGTGACTAACTGTACACTTCCTGGCTTTGTAGTTTAACCACAGTTAATGAGTTTATCTGTTCATTATCTGATTTCCTCTTGTCTGAGATAAAAATATGGAGTTGTGTTAATTTTAAGTTTAAAAAAAAAGTTATTTATAGGTTATATTTTAAGTTAAAATGTTTAATTTGAATTGAACATTTCATCTTAAAGCGTTGACATCCCTTCGACAACACTTCTAAAAAAAGGATCATAAATTATTTGAAATGGGGCGAAAAGAGCTTATAAAACCAGGTTGCCTGATATTAATTTTGTTATATTATTGTTGCAAAAAATTGAACTTTTTTTCCGCTTTACCCAGGTATAGAATGCAAAGTATGTTTTTGTGG
>JAGFPH010000492.1:165510-203371 GCA_018207615.1 Philaenus spumarius
CTCAAATAAATTAATTGTAGAATTTACTAAATATTGTGTTTTTTAAAATTATTTTCTTCATTCTTTCTTACAGTTCATGTAAATAATTGAGTTAATGGTAGAATTTTCTAAATTCGTGTGCAAGGTTTTTCCTTAACATGGAGTTCTACCTTCGGTCAATAGTAAAAATCATAATAAGAATACTGTAACCTCTAAAAATATTATTAAAAATATAAAATTTTTGAATCAACGTACAACTTATCAACTTACAAATGGAACGTAGTTTACTGATACTTTTAACAGTACGGTTTCAAATGAGAACCATATGCGAAAACACATGAAAAATAAAGATCAATAAATACTGTCCGATACTCTTGATATGGTGCAATGACGTTTTGTTGTTTCAACTTTTACTATTTCTTGCGCTATCCAAGACAAATCAATCCAAGTAAAAAATCAATTTCAAGCTGTTTACACTTACTTCTTCTCTCCACGGTCCATTTCCGTAATACAAAAGCAGATTTTTTTTATCTTCGAAGTTTAACCATAGAACTGGCAATAGTTGATAATTGATGTTTAAAATCTTGACTGTTTTAGCGACGTCAATTATTATCAATGTTCAAAACACCACTGGCACCATCGCTTATTACATTACAATAGAACAACTAAATCTTATCTTCTAAAGCGAGAGATAATTGTCTGTCTGCTAAATGGATCTGGAATCTCCGTCTAAGGATTTTTGATTTTTTGATTTTATATGGGGCTTTTGGCCACGCGAAATCGATTGGAAATGGTCACCAGTCTGGGAAAATTCGTTTTCTACGTCTTTTTATTAAATTAAAAAGTGAAATTTGTCCATTTTAAACAATACAAAGCACAGCTGATGCAAATGTTTTCAATGTCATTACAATAATCATCTGTTTTCTTTTAAACTGTATTTTATTAGAGGTAAGCCTAATGTTGTATCTATTTATAGTTACCATGGCAACGAATACTTCTGCTAAATAAACATACCCTTTATTTAGTTGTTTAATGCTATAGGCCTAACCTAAACGATGTTCACGGAAATTTGCAATAATAGTTATTGACGTGAGCGAACTAGGCCCTGCTTATAATCGAGCTTTAGCTCGGTCTCCTGGTACTGAGATAAATCTGGTAACATTTGAAAATTGAAGTACTTGGCTTTATATTTTTGCTATTTCTATGGATTCTAAAATTGTTTAAGAATCTCATGTGGATGGCTTTGGATTCAAAGTAGCTGCTTTTCGTCTTCTGTCACAGATGTTTACTAAGACAAAATTATTTCAAATTTGCTTGTTAATAAATTAATTTTGCTTGCTAAATCTTTGTTTGATTTTGATACCAAATATGACGTCTTTATTTGTAAACTTGAATTTTTTATTTCTACTGAATTCGCAGCAAATTACAGTGTTGTTATTTTGTAAATTAACTACTTACCTTATGTAAATAACAATACTGTTAATTGCATTTAGCTTAGAACTAATAACTAAAAGTATTGGTAGGGATTTCTCAAACACCCTGTTTATTTGGTTTGAATTCAGCATAAAAATATAATAACGTGGTTTCCTCACTCATTCATTTAGATCTAGAAATGTATTCTAGGTCAATGAAATATTTGGTTATTTTAAGAATGTACAAGTTCTCAAATATTGTATATTTAGTTTTTTAAAGAACCTGTAAAAATAGGCCTACAAATAATTGTAAAAACAGTTGAAAGTTACATAATATGATACAATTAAAATAAAATCAGGGAATTCAGGAAGTTGTAAAAGCTTAAAGTAGGAATTATATTTTGAAAGATTAAATTGTATTAGGCCTAATACACATTTAAAAAAAGTCAAATTACTTACCTTTCTGAAAATATACTTGCAACCATAATTTGTAAAATTAATTCTGCTGGGACATTTGTATCAATTAATTGACTAGGTGCAATACCTGTTTTGTCTTGTTTCCAATCCAATAAATCTTTTTGATGATAAACTATGTACCCATCTTCAAATCACAGAAAATTAAATCCCTTCATTAGTTCATCAATTGCATAAAGAAGTTATGAAAACAAAACAATAAATCACAAATACAAATTAAAAAACATTTGCCTGCGTTAGGCTTAGTCGCGCAGACTGGTCACGTTAAAACGTTTGTTCAGACTTTTTAAAGTGTATTATGTTTTTATTGTTTTGTGTTGATGACCTCTTTATGTATTTGACAATCTAGTAAAGGGATTTAATTTTCTGAGTTCTGAAGATAGGTACATTACCAGTATTGTACCTAGTCAATTAATTGATAAAATTCTCCAATCCGTGGCCTAAAATGTTGGAAGTAAATTATTTTTTCTACACTAATGTTAATACTTTACCATTTAATGTCGTCATTGTGCCCCAGATAGTGCCTCTGACTCTGTTCTTCCACGTTGTACAACACTACAACGGCCGCCACAAAGTACACCATTTCCCCTGTAGGTAGCAGGTACAAATTGGATCTGCAGTCACGACCTCGGTAACCGTAACTGTTTACCAGTTAAGGATCAAATAGTCGATAGTAGAAATGAATAGGTGCAGTCTCAGATTTTAATTTTCAAGTTTACAAGTGTAATTTTCTAAAACAGTGGATAAACATTCTGGTATATTTAATTTAAGATTTTCATTAAAATTAATACACCCAAGTGAAAGATTACCAATTTCCACTCTCTGGAAGGGGATTTGGGAGGGGGGGGGGGTTGAAATGGTGCAACAAAAAACGTTTTTTTCTACAGCGGGAAAAAGGTGGACATTTAAACATAGATTTAATGGAATAATTGTAGCTGAAGAAAATACCTTTTTTTAAGACCCTATATGGCCTTGTGAAAGTGCTTTAGATACCGGTACCCTGTTAAAGGGGAAAATTGCAAACAATTTAAAGTCCTGCTTTAAACTGGACTTAGGCAATTTTTTTAGCATAAGAAGAAGTATACACATTTTAGGCTCTTCCGCCCCCTCCCAAATTGGAATAAAAAAAAATTGTACAAGGAATGGTTTTTGGCATTACCTTTATTTTGAGATCTTGAGAACTTCTTTCACGACCTTTGGGGGTTGTTATGGTTGTTACGAGGCTAAAAAATGTGTTTAAAAAGTAATTTGGAGGCAGAAGAGATTGATTTTTTTTCCGTTCTTATGCTAAAAAGAGAGTTTCTACCAAATTTCAAGTTTGTAGCCTACTTTTAATTTTTGGCACTTTTTCTTTTCTTTTCCATAACACAAAATCTAATTGAGTTCAATCAGAATTTATTTGAGGTTGGTAACACAATTCTGGTGCTGAAATGTTATAAAGATTTAATTAAATCCTTGATGTTTTGAAGATTACAGAATCTCATGCTTTAAAAAGACGAACTTTCAAAATAAGGAAGTTAGGAAAAACATTTGTAAAAATGTAAAATATGTTTTCAATATTAAATTTTTTTTACATAAAACTGTAGAAAAAGAACCATATTAATCAAAAAGTATTCAATGATGTGCAATTTATAAAAAGAAATACACAAAAATAATTGTTCATTTTAAACTGCTTGGATCAGAATGAGATGACAATAGAGATAATGTTTCAGAGGGAAAAAAATTTTAATTCTCTTTCCAGCATTTTTTACAACCAAATTTGTATTTCTGTGTTCATGTAATTTTGTATTCTAGAGATTTCATATAGTAGCATCTAATGTGTCAATTTTATGTCAGCTTATCAATATAATTTACATTACTCAAGTAACAAAAATAAATGCAGTAGGCCCTATAGATAAACCCTAAGGCCTGTATCGCACTATCAAATTTCTTTGTCAAAGATCTTTGATCAAATTTCTTTGATGCAATATTTGATAGTGTAATATGCAATCTTTTATCAAAGTTGGCACACGTCAAATCTATTGGACAAAGAACTTTTATAGCGTTGTAATACAGGCCTATATTTTTTTCATACTCAAAAACATTCAAAAAATTATAAAAGTGTAACTTTTTTCAAAAAACAATAAAAAAATACCAATTAAAAAAAATATTTGTACGTTATTGAACGCTAGGTTAGCAACAAAACCGCATAGAATTCACTAGATTATGTTAAATTAATCAAAAAATATGCTAATTTCAGTAAATGGCAAAATAGACTACAAAATAGACCCTGTTATTCTGGCTATTCTAGTATTTATAAGGCGTTCTCTGAAGGGTTAAAGCATTGGCCGAGTACGTACAATATTATAACAAAGTAGACAATTTATTTTCAGTTTTACCTTTAAAATCGAATAAGTATTTTACTCCCAGATCAATTATCCACATTTTTAAACTACAGGGTGTATCAGGAAGAAACGGAAAGAATTGCAGGACGTGTTCTACTGGTGAAAATAATGAAAAAAGTTCCTATAAACATAGGTCCGAAAACGCTTCGTTTTCCAGATATCCGCCATTTTGTTTTTTGGACAAAATAATTCATATCTAGAGAACGGTTTGATTGATTGAGTTCAAACTTGGCATGAAGTTTAAGCTGTCAATGATATACCTCAAAAAAAAAATAAACGATTAAATCCAATCATGCGTTTCAAAATGGCGGCTGTTTGAAGATTTCAAACCTAAATTACTCCAAAACCGTACATTTTAACGAAAAATGTCAAGACACCTTTTTTGTAGCCCTTTTGATTCCCTATCGGATGGTGTAACTGTCAAAACAATCGGATGAAGGATAATAGCTAAGTTAAAAGGTAATGACAACAAATGTCCATACAATATTGTAGTATTTACTATGTTTGTATAGGATGCCGAGTTGAACAAACCAATTAGTACACATAACTTAACTGTTATCCTTCGTCCGATTGTTTTGACAGCTACACCATCCGATAGGGAATCAAAAGGGATAAAAAAAGGTATCTTGACATTTTTCGTTAAAATGTACGGTTTTGGAGTAATTTAGGTTTGAAATTTTCAAACAGCCGCCATTTTGAAACGCATGATTGGATTTAATCGTTTATTTTGTTTGAGGTATATCATTGACAGCTTAAACTTCATGCCAAGTTTGAACTCAATCAGTCAAACCGTTCTCTAGATATGAATTATTTTGTACAAAAAACAAAATGGCGGATATCTGGAAAACGAAGCGTTTTCGGACCTATGTTTATAGGAACTTTTTTCATTATTTTCACCAGTAGAACACGTCCTGCAATTCTTTCCGTTTCTTCCTGATACACCCTGTATATGCAGTTCTCTAAACAATTACAAGTATTTAAATTATTTTTTATAAATTTACCGCAGAAAGTCGTTTACAATCTAGGATGTAATGTAAAGGATACACCCAATCAAGTTTGAGTTTACTATGAGGAGCTGTGGCCACTTTGGTGATGTCATAGATGTCGGCCAACGGTGTGGGAGCGTAGAGTATGACAGGCCGCCCACGCAAATACATCCGTAAAGTGCCTTCCTCTTCATTGTAAAGAGCGTCTCGGGTGCTGAAACATACATCAATCACCAAGGTTAACAATGGTGGGTGTTTGCTATGACTTCACACTGGTATTGGGGCAATTAAGTAAATTAGAGTGATTGGTACAACGTAGGCCTGTTTAATAACACGTTGTCCAAGCTTGTTTTGTTTCTGTCAATCAACGTAATTAACTTTGAAGGTTCACGGAAAATTGTTTTTCAATACAACAGTAATTGTTTTTTTATGTCCACAATTTAATTCTCAGGTCCGAGTCGAAATACTTTACACGTTGTTCCTGAAATAGGACACCTAACATCTGCAGCGGGTTTCCAAAATAAAAACATAGAATACATTTGAATTTACAGTAGAACTCCAATTATCCGCATTAATTGGGACCGGACCCGATCCGGATAATCAAAAATCCGGATAGTTGGATTTTTCTCGAAAAAAGGCCGTTTTAGGAGAAAAACGTAAACAAAACACAATAGAGAATATTTACGGTATTTATTATGAAAAAACAATATCAATGACAATGTTTACATTACGTAATATTTACAAACAATACTAAATCACTGTAAAATACATTATTTTTTTAACATACCAGGCAGAGTCACCTGTTTTGCTACCTTAAATCGATTCCGCGCCGCCAAGTCTCGCATCCGTTTGACTATGTTCTTATTCAAATCTGATCCGGATAATTGGCGATCCGGATAGTTGGAGTCCGGATAATTGGAGTCCGGATAATTGGAGTTCTACTGTATATCAAATAATTTTAATTTCTGAAGAACACTAGATACAGATTACAAGTGTACCGAAAACACTGATTTTATTTTTATTATTTACAAAATGGTCATTATTATAAAATGATTCTTTTTCATTAAGGGTCTGCTCCAGTAAACGAGAAAGCAACTGGAAACGCAACCGCTTCTCACTGTATCCCTATCCAAACAGTGCAACTCCTTGCAGCTGAACGCTTTGACATTGCCTCATTTCAAACCATTTTATAAGTCTATCTTTTGTAATTGAGTGTTGAAAAAAAAAACTGAATATTCTTTATAAAATTTCTGATCCGGCTTGCAAATTATTTTTCATTATAAATTTTTTATTGTGTTGGGAAAAAAATTCAAACTTTGTACTTACAAAATGTCAAATACATAACAAATCAAAAGTATTTAAAAAATGTAAATTGCAAGACGGATGCGTATTGTGACTGTGCTTAAAATGAGACCTTGCAAACAATTTTATGATTAAAAGTAAACGAAATAAATGGTTTGAAATGTAACATTGCTCTTATGGGATAAAAATCCAAGATGGCCACCACTACAGCAGACCCTTAAATAAAGACCACGGGTTAAAGATAATTTTACAATTCGCTGAGCCAAAACTCATTGTTTTGTTTCAGTACATTAGGGTGATTAATTTGTAATAAACATTTTTAATTTTGTCAGTTCAGGTTTGATTTCGATCGGCCTTGTAATCACCTTCAAAGTTGTAATCACAGGTACAATTAAACATCAATACTGAACACAGTTTCAACATTTGTATCCGATCATAGCGTGACTAACTGTACACTTCCTGGCTTTGTAGTTTAACTACAGTTAATGAGTTTATCTGTTCATTATCTGATTTCCTCTTATCTAAGATAAAAATATGGAGTTGTGTTAATTTTAATTTAAAAAAAAAAGTTATTTATAGGTTATATTTTACAACATTTGTAAAAAAAGGATCATAAATTATTTGAAATGCAACGAAAAGAGTTTGTAAAAACCAGGTTGCCTGATATTTATTTTATATATTATTGTTGCTAAACATTGAACATTTTTTCCGCTTTACCCAGGTATAGAATGCAAAGTATGTTTTTGTGGTGGATTTTACATCCTAGAGCCCAAAGGGATCAACCAATTTAGACAAATGAGGTATTGTTAGAATAGTCTTGGTCAATATTCAAATGCGGCATCCATTTTCTTAGAAGTAAAAAAATTAAACTTCTTCAAATGATACTTTTCAAGCTCATCATGAGTGTAAGGATATGTAATTGTGTCTGCAGAGCGTTGAATTTTCTTTATATATGTTTTTGAGTTTTTGGTATTCGTTTATTATTTTTTAGCAATTTATGTTTCCACTTATTCCAATAGATATGTAATTCCTGAGATGATTTTTTCTTTTTTTTTTTTACTGTATCAGATTCTAATTTATTTGTTTTTTTAAAAATTAATCACGGCCCCCTATTTGTCTTCATGAAGTTTAAATATGTTTTTCCAAAAATAAATGCAGTACCGACATTTTTTTTCTATAAGCGTTTTATCTTTTCCCTTTGTAAGTTATGTATTTGGTTTATAAGTTTTTGCTTTATTTATATTTAGGTTTAATTTTAAGTTTAAATCACATGCTTTTTAAATTAGTGTTTATTTTATTGCTATTCTTATATAAGTGCCTAATTTTTGTGTACAGGGAAAAACAATAAATAATTTTTTTAAATGAAACAGAATAATATAGGCCTTATAAGTACTTACTAATTGGGCAACCAAGTATTATAAGAAAACAACATAAACAGTTGTTAATCTATAAGTAATGAACCAAACTTTAAATGTAATGTTTATCCTGTGTATGTCATTCGATAGTTTGACAAATCCTGACCAAAGACGAAGATAATGTTCAGTAAACCAGTACTCAAAATGATTGTGAAACGCCAAAATCAATTCCTTTCACCACTTTAACCGCAATAATAAAAACGAAATTTTAAAACTCTTGACCAAGTACTAAAAACTTTGTACAGAAATTCTTCAGTATTGTACTTATATCTTACTGTAAAGAAAGCAGGTGGTGCATGTGGATGGTGTTTTTTCTGGTCTGGAAACTATTAAACATGGAGTTCCACAGGGTTCTGTTCTGGGTCCCCTCATTTTTCTGATATTTGTGAATGACCTCCCATATAGTATATCTTCTAATGTCTTGTTCTTTGCTGATGATACTACAATTCTTAATGGTCATGGAGATATGAATCTGCTAAATTCACTTTCTGATGAAGCCCTAAGGGAGGCAAGTATTTGGTTCAATGCAAATAATATGGTTATGAATGAAAATAAGACCCAGGTTATTACTTTTTCAACTAAACATGGAATCAAGGACAAAGCTAAGCTACTGGGTATATATTTGGACTCCGGTCTTACATGGAACTATCATGTTAAAGAATTGTGCAAAAAACTTTCAAGAACTGTATTACTCACTAGAAATATAAGATCTCAGCTGCCATATAAATTGGTAAGAGAAATATATTTTTCCTACGTCCAGAGTTCTATTAGATATGGCTTCTACCTTCGGGGAAATTCAAATAACATTGTGAAAATACTAAAGGTTCAAAAGAAAGCTGTTAGACTATTGGCTAATGCTGGTTATAGAGAAAATTGCCACCCCTGTTTTATTAGACTAAAGATTATGACCGTAATTAATCTGTATCTCTTTGATTTACTGACACACATATTAAAATCAATACAGCGGAAGAACTCTATAGGTCTAGTATTCATTGCTATAATACAAGAAATAGCTGTCTTATTGATGTTCCCTACTGTCGTCTGACTAAGTCTAAAAAAAGTTTCTATGTTCTGGGATTACAGCTTTTCAATGGTCTGCTACAAAGGTTAAAAGAACTGCCAATTAAAGATTTTAAAAATAAACATCATAAATGGCTTATTATGAATCCACTGTATGATATTAGGGAATTCAGTGGCATAAACATCCCTTAAATAACTAAATTTGAGGCTGAACGGTCAAATAATGGATCTTTTAGTGTATTTTGCTATATTATATAATGCAATTGTATTCAGATTGAAACCAGAAACATGTGTCTTTATAAATTGTATGTTATATCAAATTGTGTAGCTTGTTTGTACAAATTATAATTAATATTATTTAATTGTAGTAGAACTTTGACAATGCCTATTGCATTATTTAATGTTTAATGGCTGTATGTAAAAATAAATAAAATAAATAAATAAATAACAATATAAGCTTAAATTTCAAAACTTTACATAGTTCCCATTCAAACTCGATTCCCCTCTCCATAAACCCTCACTATACAACTGTTTCTCTGTTACACCACATTTGGAACAGAGGCTGTTAAAGAATCCTACTTACTACCTCTAAAACTTCTAGTTTGACGATTTCTGACATTATTTCCCCCGTTTCCGAGTATAATTGATTACAATATATTTGAATCGAGTCCGGTTAGCCTTGTACGTTTCATAATAAACCTGAACTAGACCTAATAAAACCCTCAACCGATGGAATATGTAAATAGTACAGCTTTTAAAATTGCATAAATTATACTAGTACATAATTTAAATATACTTTTAGTCTTGCGTATTTATCCAACAGCAAAATATGGTTTTATTGGGTTTGCCGACAATCTTGACCCTACTTAATGAACATCAGAATATGGTAATTGGTGTCACTGTCCAACTGCTATTTAAATATATTCTTATTTATGGTAGGTGTTTGTTGACATATGTGGGCGTTTGTTGTAGTTGGGTGTGTAGGTGTGGATGACTTAGTGTAAATAGTGGTATGCACAGATGACTACATTGATGTTTGAATACCTTGTGAAGTTTGGGTTAGAAAATATTACGTGAAGGTAAAGTTAAAAGCCACACGTTGGCAGCATCATTTTGTAACATCTGGGTTACAAAAAATTAAATCAACTCCTATAAAAGCGAGTGTACGTCCATCCGTACGTGAGTAACATATAATATAACAGCTGATTTCACCCATCATCTGCAATATTTAAACAAACCCAGTGTAGATTATAGTTTGGGGTTATGTTTACAACTTCAATCGTTATAATTTCTTGGGAAGTTGATTTTTTTTTAAATGAGTTATAGAACTAATCATGCTAACTAATATATGCTATAATATAATTTATAATATTTGCTTTGAGGTTATAAACTGTATATAAATACAACCTTTTATCATCAATATATTTGTTTCTACAAATTTAAAGAAGAGATACCCATTTGTTTAGCTTCGGAAACATTCGTACATCTTCGTATAACATATAAACATATTCTATTATTAATTTCTTCATTATAATATTAATAACTTCTAAATCATTTGATCTATCAATATGAAATAAAAAGCAATTAAAAGATAGCATTTTTATCTTTCTTTAAATGTATAATAACGTATGGAAATAAAAATGTTTAACAAATAGGCATACCCCCCAGAATAGGAGACAGCCCCTCCCTTGAGTTCAATAGGAGACAGCCCACGATTAGGAGTTCAATATTAATAAGACTTCAACATAGCAAAATAACTTTCCCTGATCTTTTCTCAATTTCCCTGACCAACTCCTGGCATATTTTGAAATTATTTTACAACAACATTTGCATTATATTTTAGTATCAGTATTTAGTACGATACGGTACATATGTTTATTTAATCTAAGCCTGCTGACAAACAAGGTAAGCCAAGGCTAAAGCAATTATTTTAAATAAACAATTTGTCTCACTCAAAACTTGTTGAGAAAATAATCTACCATATCTATTACTTCTTGAAACTGATGAATTTGGGAACGAATAAACAAAGTCGGATTATACTGCATCAACTCCTATAAAACGAGTGTACTACGTCCGTACGTACATACATACGAATGTGCGTTCGTGAGTAACATATAATATAACATCTGATTTCACCCATCATCTGAAGTACTGAAGTTATAAACTGTATATAAATACAATCTTTTATCATCAATATATTTGTTTATACAAATTTAAAGAAGATATACCTATTCGTTTAACTTCGGAAATAACTTCTAAATCATTTGATCTATCAATATGAAATAAAAAGCAATTAGAAGAAAGTATTTTTAGCTTTTTCTAAATGTATAATAACGTATGTAAATAAAAATGTTTAACAAATAGGCCTACAGTTTTATAATCCTAATTATTATACACTTACCGAGTTAAAAATTACCGTCAGCATAGTTAAGTAGGCCTAGATAAGTAGGCACTTTAGTGTTGTTTTTTAAATGATGTATTTCTGATCTAACTAATCACCCTGTGATTTTTCACGGAGGCTTAAGAGTTACAAATAAAATATTCCTGAGATGATAAAATATGAATTATCCAATATTAGAAACAATAGGCATTCCTTCAGTTAAACCTTTACTATAATTTATAGTCACACACAATGGCCGATGAAAGCCCACATTAACTTGTATAAAGATAAAGAGCTGGCTACTATCGGATATTGAATTATACGCCTCTGAATTTGAAACGTTGGAGAACGCAAATAAAAATGTTCAAAAAAATAAGTAACTGCATCATTGTATTTGTGATTTTGTTCTATATTTTAAAGGTACTTCTTACACAAGACAATGCACCATAACATCCATGTGGTATTGACCACGTTGAGCTACTTGTATACCAGTCTCAAATCCCCAACAATTTTAAATTGTAGCGACATTTATTTATTACGAGTTTTGATCATTGGCATTTACTCAACACTAGCTCAAAACACTTTTATCTGTAACATAGGCAGGCCCAGATTTATAAACGGGAAAACTAGGCATTTGCCCAGAGCACCAGTTTTTAAAGGGCAGGAGAATTTGAGGCGCGAAAAAATAGGGAACACAAAATTGAGAGACTGGAAAAATAAGTTTTTATAATGTACGGTAATAATTTGAATTTGAAAAATACAAGTTATAGCCTACAATTTAAAGCACAACAGAAAGACGTGTAATGCCCCGTGTTTGCCGTAATAAACATATAACCTTTTGCAGGTTGATTGATCTCATTTGTAAGATAAAGTGGGTAGGGTAGCTGTGGTATTTTTAAGGGTTTTTAAAATAAATAACTTCTACGTCTTTGTTTTTGAAATCCTTTGCATAAAACAAACTTGTTTTTTCAACACTTTTTTGATTTTGTTGTAAAAAATGAAATTTGTTACCACAGAGTTCTGCCATGGACAGAGTCAAAGGGAAATGTTAGTTTATACTAACTATTGCAGTGTGTATTAAAATATTACGCTTGAAACCAAATGCTTTATAAATAGATTTAAAACTTGTTGAACAATATACAGTATGGTACACTATAACTCATGTTTTATTAAGGTAGTTAAAACTGCCAGAGCCAATTTATTATAAGAAAAATGACAGATGTGTTTTTAAAAACCTTAGTATTTAGTTGCAAAATGTACTGTTTTAAAACTGATAGTAAATAAACTAGAATTTGTAAAATTGTATAATGTTTGGGGGGGAACTGAAAAAGAACGGTGCGGTTAAAGACTATGTCTCCATAGCGCTAGCAATCTGGATTCGGGCCTGAACATAAGATCTAGCGACATTAAATTCGTTGTCATGACAACTGACTTTTCGCTTTCATTACAAAAAATGCTGTAAATTTAATTGCCATGTCACCATACTCTAATTAACAATACATCATTAATAAACAACTGTTATTGAACGTTGTTCTTTACAAATGTTTTTCCACCTTTTAAACTTATATGGATGAATAAAAAAAAAGGTAACATCTTTTAAACCAAAAAAGGTATTGATACGAGAATCGTCTTGCGATATGGAAAGTACATTGATACTGTAGTTCATTATTCACTATGTTTTATTTTACAAAAATTGGGCAAATTTTGACTATGAATTGATACAGGATTGATTACAGGATAAAAGGGATCCGCTGCACTCCACCCTAATTGTTTTTCTATGTGACTTACTAGAAAAAAACAACCAAAAATATAATGAACTGATTATACATTTTTGTAAACAGCTTTTGTGTAACTTCCGTGATAATTGTACAGTATTTCAGATATACATGATACAACATCTTACAATAGCAAGACATGGTAAGATTTAGGCCAGTCGTACACGGCACTACTGGTTAGAGATTGTTTAGAAACTAATATCACTCAACAATATCTTGTGCGCCATTAAACATGCATTTCTGCGAAACCTCGTTAATGAAGAGACTGGTTACAAATCGGTTTGCAACACATCAACACGGTGTCAGTCTCTTGTGAGTAGCATTGCGGACTAGATCTATTGAGATGAGTGAACGTTCAATAAATATTATTGACCCTCACACATTCCCTCATATTGGTGTTCTTTTCTTTGTATTGATGGGCTAACTAGTGATACCAACTCCAGAAAACTTTCCTTGCCCATTCGGTAGAACGCGTAAAATTTGTCACCTGCTTCCCGAAGTTCAGCCGCGGCCACAAACAATCTACAACTTATTTCTTTCTATATACGGATGAAGCGACTGTTCTGCTTCTATTCCTCCGATAGTGATAGTACAAAATGACAACGTCCTCATCGTCGCATGACATCTCACCGAATGAATCTAGGTCGGTCAATCGCGTTCATTTACAATCACTTTTCGGTATACCCGGTCACCAACCAATTAGTAACTGCAGTCAATAATCAGTTTCGTCACTTAGTAGCATCGTGTAGGACGAGCCTTGTAAGTAAACCCTCAATTTGAGGGATTTCAGAAAAAGTTTACAGTTTATCGAGGGCGATTTTAAAATAAGCACCAAAATTAAAAAAAAAATAAATAATCCTTTCATTTTCTAAGGTCGGATGACAAAAAACTATATTTATTTAAGGCTCTGTTACAGTTAAATAAAATTAACCGAAGAAAAATAAATGTTAACACATTTTATCACTGATTCTTGGTTTATATTAAAGAACTTGAAAAAGCTCTTTCGCTGCACTTACAAAATGAAGTAAATGTTAAAAGAAATCATCAAGTGATGAAGGCTTGTTAAAACAACGTTTAACTTGCTGTAAATTATGTTATTAACATCACTTTGATAGAAAATAAAATGGTGGAGAGAAGGTAATAAACAAATAGTTTTTAATATTAGTTATATCAAAAATTTGATAGTAAAAACTAAATTTTTACCTGGAACTTCTGCTGTATGAGTTCTTCCGCATTTTAAATGTTTTTAATGATGTAAGAACAAATTCAAATTATTCTTCAGATATGCCTATACTTTAGAAATTAAAAATAATCACAATATTCCCATTTAAGAATTGATAAAATGGTTTTGTTTAAGTAAAATATTAACTAAATTATTAAATTGAATTAAGAGTGTTGATATTTGTTATTATTATAACTACGCACCAAGAAAACTAAAAAGGAAATATTCTTCTTAAAACACGATTCTCAACTAATCAATTAGTTATTCACTGCCACTAATAAAAGCTAGTGTAGTTGTAGGCCACACTGCTTCACCCGCACTGGCTGAGAGCACAGGTGGAACTGACCAGTGAAGGCTTGACATTTAGCCAACAAGAGAAAGTCTAAACTTATCAGACAGGTTATGTTCAAGCTGTGTAAGGAAATGAATTTAGCAGATTGCATTCTTTCTTTAACTGGTTTGAGCATAAAATATTTATTGGTGTGGTGTTATGCAATAATTTTAGGTTAGGTTAATGGCCCAGAATGAAAGTGATAACTCGGTCGGACTTTAGATGTTAGAATAGCTTTGTAGGCCTAAAGGAAAGGTAGATTTCAGTTATTTAAAAATTGATTAAAACATAATTAGTGTACAAATATTGCACTAACTTCCTCACAAAATGTATAAATAAAATTGCAGATAAAGAGAACACATCAATAATATCAGGTGAAAGCCTATAGAGATGGGGCAAATTTTTAAATAGAACTTAAACACTGACATTTTAAAATCATAAAATACCCAATTTTTATACTGAGAAGACTAAACACAGACAAGAAAGAGATAAAGTCCTGGTTCAAGGCCAGATATATTCTAGTAATAAACCAGGAAATTTGCTAAGGGTTGCATACCACCAGACATCCCGGAGTTTTACCAAAATAATTAATTAATAATAACAGTAATTTATGTTTTCTTCCATTTTTATTATATTTGTACTTTTTTTTTAGCTAAGGAGGGACAAAAGAGTTTTTATATAAAGGTCTAACATAAATGGTAAATTAGAATAGTAAACAAAACTTTAAGCCACACTCTGCCTTTAGGCCTACCATTACAAAGAATAAAATAATGCAATTAAGAGTAGAGTTACAGTGTTAAAGATAAAAAACAATATCGCAATTTTTCAAATAAATTTATATAGGCCTACACATTTGTCAACAGCAAGTAAAATTACTATTTTAAAACAATATAATACCTTGTGAGAAGTGTGGCCAGGTCAAATAATAAGGAAGAGTAGGGAGGAGAGTACGTTTTCTGTTTGTTTATCTCTTGCTCAAGTGCATACAGGGGCGCCGCTATGGGGGGAGGTTGTCATCCCCCCATTAAGTCGAAAAATCAAAAAGTTGGGAAATTTGAGCACCTACTTCAAACTGTGAATATTGTAGTAAAACATTTTACTCAAAGAATAAAATTACTAGAAACCAAAACCAATACTTTTTGACTTTAGAAATTGGGAGTTTAACGATTCAGTGTTGTGTTTAAATAGAAAAGAAAAATTATTGTCTTCAAGTACGGTATCAACATTCGTAACAGGTAACTAAAAGTTAAACTCCAAAAACGTTAGGCAAATTCAAATATTTTGCAGCAAACAAATAGGAAGATTGCAATTTTTTAAATTAAAGTTCAGGAAAAGTTTGTTCCAACTATTGGCAGCACTGAATATCAGTGACAATACTCTACTCATCACCCACCCCTCTCCATTGTCTAGTTAGTTTGTTTATTGAAAAGTGATGTGCTTTTTCAGTTAGTTCTTTCTGCTTGACTCTCAACAAAACCTTGTTTTGGTGTTTTATTATTAATTCAATAATGTGATAGACATGTTAAAATTTTGTATTCAAAATTGCTTATAAATATAAATGTTATTTATAGAAGTATATTTTTCAAACATTTTCAGGGGGAGGCCCCCACGCCCCCTTTGTACTGACTCCCCGTTAAGTTGGAGAATCTGGTCAAAACTGTTGGGATATTTTAGATCCCCCCTCCAAAAATTTTTTGTTGCTACATCCCTGAGTGCATTGCACATTTCTTATTACAGTTGGATATACCAGTAGAATATCTTACTTCCGTGCTTTCAAGTTTCAAAGAAAAACTTTAATTCGGTAACAAACATCCTATGAATGGAAGCGGAACACCAATCCGTAAATAATTTTCATTTCTTACCATCACAAAATTTTCTCAATAATACCAGGTGTCTTAAAAGTTTCACCCCCCCACTTTAACTTTTTTGTTAACAAACAAATATCCTTTGGGGAACGATACTAACTTAGCCCAAAGTATCTTTTGAAGCAATCGGAAATTTTGAGTATCCCCTAAAAATGGGGGATTTTGGGGGCAACTCAAAATGTTTACATGGGAAGTATGGTCCATGTGATACCTCATTTTAAAGGCCTATTTAAAACAAGGAAAATGACATAAAGAAAATAAAAATCGGACCACCCAAAACAAAATGTCGGCCCTAAACGTGTTGAAATAAATCAACATAAAGTTGCTAATATCTCGTAAAGGAAGAGTTTTTTTGAAAAAATTTCAAGAGACAAAACATTTTTATTTCAAAGCGCTTGACCTAAAATATTGCTTCCAAATCGATTTCGTAAATTTTAAGTCGACTCCTACATCTTGGAACATTTTGTAAAAAATAAAGTTTACGAAATCGATTTGAAAGCTATCTTTTAGGTCAAGCACTTTGAAATAAAAATTTTTTATCTCTTGATTTTTTTTCTAAAATCTCTTCCTTTTCGAGATATTAGCAACTTTATGTCGATTTATTTCAACACGTTTAAGGCCGCCATTTTGTTTTGGGTGGTCCGGTTTTCATTTTCTGTATGTCCTTTTCCTAGTCTTAAATAGACCTTTAAATTGAGGTATCACATGATCATTCTTTCCATTTAAAATTTTTGAGTTGCCCCCAAAATCCCCCATTTTAAGGGGATACTCAAAATTTCCGATTGCTTCAAAAGATACTTTGGGCTAAGTTAGTATCGTTCCCAAAGGATATTTGTTTGTTTTAACAAACACAAAAGTTAAAGTGGGAGGGTGGGACTTTTAACACTTTGAACCTTGAGCCCGAATATAGGTCGGGCCAAGTTCGCGGCGCCAGCTACCGAAGCCCGAGTATACCTCGGGTCACTCTATTTAATTCTATAACTCAGCTTAGTCGGCATATATTTGGGTTTAGGCATTCTCATCATGTTTATTAGTTGTTTTAGTTCATATGTCTTTGGCCTTTGGAATTTTTCTAACACTGGCCAACAAAAATATTATATAAATATCAGATGGTGTCTGATCAGCTGTGTGCATTCTGCAATCGACGTTTGTCTGCTTAGCGATGTAACTGGAACGATGTGTATTTCTATTAGTTCTGATTGTGTTGTAAGTTTTTTTTATTTATTAGTGGTTTTTTATTGAGGCAAAGTTTACAGTTCGTAAGTTTTTTTTTAGTGTTTGTAAAGTGTAAATAAAGTGTTTGTTGTAGCCTAGCTATTTTTTTTTTAGTTTTAATCATTTTTTATAATTTGTTAAAAAATTTTGTATTTTTAATAAACCTTTTAAGTATTTACATTTACTTAAAGCTCATTCTTTTGCCTTTAAAATGATATATAATATGTTATACTTTTAAATAAGGTAAGTAACAGAATTTTTTTTTTAAATACTACCGAAACCCCCAGGTAGCAATGCACGACAATGTGTCAAGGGTCCAGGGTTCAAAGTGTTAGGACACCTAGTGTAATGAAGATAGTGAAAACCTATGTAAATTATTTTATTCTGTATTCAGAAGGAAAAACCTACAGACTAGCCAGAAAATAGGCCTAAACATATTTCTTAATGAGCGCAGGAATCATGCGAACGTTAAGAAACCATGACCATAACTTCTGATGCTTGGTTACAATGGCTGGGTAAGCTGGCATTGAGCAGGGAAACAGACTGGAAAATAACCTTCATCATCATTAAACATGTATAGGTACCCGGTTTGTATATCCATCGTGCTACACATTAAACCACTCATTGTTATTCATATATTTTATTATTACTACTGTTAGTGATTTAATAATTACTATTATTCGCGTGTTTTATTGATAAATAATTGCATACGGTTTAGACTCGATTCTTGGTTCTTAATTGGATTGTCCGAAGAATCAAACGGATGTTATGAGAGCGTTTTGCGTACTTAGATTAAATTCTTTTCGTTATTTCATCTCTCCGACTCCAGTACAGGATCAGTACTGTGCTAAACCCTATTTAGAATGTTTAACTTTTTTAGGGTTGGAAGTATGAACCCCACAACAATATTAAAAGGTTTTATGGATACTTCTACCTAAGAAAAATGTGAAAAGACAATTATATTTTAAGAAAGTATACAGGGTGTTCACAAAATGTGTTGTCAAACTTCAGGCAGTGTTAGACAACATCCATAAAAATAAACGGTACCAGGAACTGGCACATACTTTCTCACAAACACATTTAAATGACTATATAACAGATTCACTGTGACTTGTAGGGTGGGGTAGGAGAGTTTTTTTTATTAAAGTTGGAGATTAACTAATAAATATTATCATTATTATCTAGAGAGAAAACTATTCGATCGATTTCGAACAAATTTGCACCAAACACGTCAGTTAGGTCTTTATAGATGCACGTAAAAAGGTTTTGAAAATTTTTGAAAAACAACCCCCTTTATGGCCAAAAAACCCCCAAAAATCAGTAATTTTATTATTATTAGCTAAACGAGAATTTTTAGAAAGATACGGGATTTTGTATATGGTAGGGCACATTAAAGGCTACAAATAAGCCAAATTTTATCAAAATCGTTAGAGCCGTTTTTTTATAAAAAATTAATAACTGATTTTTTGGGGGTTTTTTGGCCAAAAAGGGGGTTGTTTTTCAAAAATTTTCAAAACCCTTTTTCTTGCATCTATACAGGCCTACTGGACATGTCTGGTGCAAATTTGGTTGAAATCGATCGAATAGTTTTCTCTCTAGCTTTGTATACGTTTATTAAAGTTGGAGATTAACTAATAAATATTATTATTATTATCTAGAGAGAAAACTATTCGATCGATTTTATTTTTATTTTTTAAAATGTGTTTTTTAAGTGTGTAATGTAGGTATTGCGACGTGAGAATTCTTTGACAATGACATTTGTGGTGTCGAAACCGCGGTCAGATGTATTCTGAGCCAAAAACGGACTGTTTGAAGGTTAGTAAAAATAATAAATATTATTATTTAACAGTCCAGGAAGTAGGACAATAAACATGAACCACTATAATCATATACCATTTCAAACATTAGTAATAAGATCTCATCATGTTTGTAAACATCATATAGGCTTAAGTGTAGGCCAACACAATGTAAAAGGAAAGAAGAAATAATAACGTTGAGGAGGGAGAAGAGGAAGTATTGTTGGAGTAGAGAGGAAGAAGAAGGGAGTTAATTGTGAGTTTGTTAATAGCTAAATTTAAAATATACCACATAAATCTACTAGATTAAGCAGCAAGAACAAATAATTTGCTACACCAATAAAGTTAATAAATAATAGCAAGTACAGTATTACAAAAATAAAATATCAAATTATAATATCCACCTTAAGCCATTTGGGTGAGACAACTACAGTTATTCATTACAACACATCAGAACTGCAGGCTCTTTATTATAAATTTGATACGGTACCTCTTTAAAATTACCCACCAAATAATATCATTCGCTTTCTCAATTTCAAAACTGATCAAAGGACTATGTTATTTTAAGTAGAACATTTTAGCGTAAGTTTAAAATTGTAATCATCCATCAATCGTTCCATATGAATCACTCATCATTCATTAGGCCTAAATATAGAAATAATTGTTTTAGTAATCAAGAATTGTATCAAATTTGTTATTGATTTTACAAAGAATTGTGTTACAAATAACCGTTAGATCGCCGGAAAATGTATAAACATTGAAACCCGAGATAATTAAAATACTCATGTGTACTCAATTTGTATTATAAAGTGATTAAACCATTTCACAGTACCTCTGTTTATTTATAAATCGATGTTACACGCAGGGAAATTCGTATAATATAGAACGTAGAAATAATATTATAATATGTTAAAACGTTCAGTATTTAATCTAGCTGTCATAATGTGTTTTTAACAAAAATCATATCTTTTGAATGGTCAATGATACAAAGTCAACATTTTGAAAGCTATTTACAATTGTAAAGATAAAATTTGCAAAAAAAATAATTAACTTGTATACCCTTAAAAAGTTTTATTATTTTAATTCTCTCAAGGAATACAACTCAAAAAGTTATAAAAGAAATATTTCCTACTTTTTCTTCATCAATGATAATTATGTACAAAACCACCTAGGAATTATTGAATAATGCACCTAAAAGATCAATATACATAAAATGTTTACATCTAACTGGAAGGGCCTCTTCTCTGTGGCAACAATGCATTGAATCAAGCACTTAAATACAGGTTCTACGACAACTAAGCAATTCTACGTGGGGATAAAAAATGTCTAACTATAAATTTATCAACAGGTTATTTTTCTCTAAAGTAAATTTTCCAGCCAGTTTATACACCAAATACTAATGTGGAACCCTATAAAAAATGCAAAAATATTTCTTTTGCAACTCATGATAACTTTAAAAAGTAAAAGAACACATTGCTAAGAAATAAATTTATGACGTGTAAATTTTAGGAAAAGAAAGCTGCCGTTAAGTTTAGTTAAGGATTTTCCAGTAGTTACATCTGTGTCAACAAACATGAGCAATAACCACAGTATTCACTACAAGGTCATAGAGGTGACATTACATTTAAATTACTTGGTCAAGAGCCAACAATTCTAGTAAAAAATAAAGTTAATATTATGTATTACAACTACAGTTTTCAGATTTGAGTATGAGAATTAAATGTATGTTAGTGCTTAATATTCAAGCGGTTCATTCTTGTTTTCTTTGGTTTTAACCCTATACCCGCAATGTCGATTATTGTGCCCCGTTAACTATCACATTTACACCAGTAGGGAACATGCACATCACCTTACATTGTTGGCCTACTAATCCTTACTTTGTTCAAAATACATCCGTAACATCCGTTGATATGTTTGATTGTTTTAACGTATTTAATATCAGACAACTTTTTGTAAAAACTCTTGTAACTTTTTTACATAAAAATTCAAATTCCATTTTGAATCATTCCCATTTAACACGAAATTCTCAAGCAGTGAGTGTAAGAACAGATAGGCTTTATAGATCTGTGTCCACCCCTAATTCATATTATGTATCGCACATCCTTTTCCGTAATATTCCAAGAAACCTGAGACTATTTCAAAGTTATGAAGTTAAGACTTATAAACTTTAATCTTTCGTTTCGTGTAAAGTAAACTAGATTTACTGGTAAGATGTTATTCGTACAGCAGTGGGAAAAGCAGACTTTTGTTGAATTCAAAACTCCCCATGAGAACGCTGTGAAAGCCTTGTTCCCATGCGACTTCTAACAGTCATATTGTTTATGCTTGATCCGCGAGTACTTTTTTCAGTTTATTCTAATTTTCTGGAACAAGTAATACAATGTGAACTAAGTTTACAAAATGATAATTTGCAAGTATACAGATAAATTCTATGATTTATTCTCTACACTTTGTTATATTTCATTTTTGGGCAAAGCATATACTGTATTCCTAAATTACTATTCAAACTAGGCCTAGTTTTGTTAGCAGTCTTTTTGTAGGAACATAAAAACTGGTGTTTTCAAAATAAGAAATTTGAAATTGATAAATATTTGTATACAATTCTATTTAGAGCTAAATTTAAAAACTTTTGTTCATTTTGGAAAAAAATATAAAACAGTTTTACTACGTTTTATGTAGGCCTAAAGTTGAACTTTTTCCTTCGTTACTGAACATTTTTTTGTTTCTTGAGCTAATAACTTCGTAAATTTTACATCAAGAATTTTTTACTGGCATATATGAATTCTTTGAACTTTCCTCTACAAAAAAGCTACTGAACACTTTTGGATTGGTTTATAATTACTATATTTGGCGAATTTTTGAAAATATGCTTGAACACGCACCAAAATGGCTTGGGATTGCAAAAATTTAACTACAACAGTTCTAGGGTTAAAGCTTGGTATCCAAACTGAAAAAAGTGCAGACACAATTCAAAAAATAACTTTTTCGGAGTACAATATCTTTCTAACAGGCATACAGCATTCAATGTCAAAGAGTAGAAAGGATGGTTCTGAATACCGACAATGTTATCTGTAGACTGAATGCATCAGTTAGACCACACCCATACTGTATTGTGCAACACCCACTACTGTCTTGCTTACAGGAAGAATCAAATCTAAACCCTGGTTATAATGACACATTGTCACTGTGTAATGTGTATTGACTAGCCCACTAATTCCAAGAACAATTCTAATAGGATGTGCAGTATGCGATTGTTAATAAGGCTTCAACTTCAGGATGTGTTTAATTTACTAATTGTATGATTGACAAATTTAAAAAAATAAAACTTGAATATTCCTACTACTCAAACATATAACATATTGTGGTCTCACAGATGTTAAGACAATTTTATCTATACTATCAGCTGTTATAAAGAGAAAAAGTTTTTTTTATTACGATTAACTCAAACACCACTCATTACATTTTCTCCCAAATATCGTTGTGTGGCATATCGCTTGAAAGCTTACTTAGTTCTAAATCAAAAAAGAATAATAATTAATATATTTTTTTTAAATAGTACAGAAAAATGGGACAAAATCGGAAAAACACGATTTCGTTAGTTTTTTGGTCGCCATTTTTAATCGGTCAAAGATATGGATGAGCAAATTTCACCCTTGGTTTTCTCTTCAAATTTTACATTGAAATGATGTATCACATGACCACCTTTCCATTTAAAAAAATCAAAGTTACATTCAAGATGGAGGATACATTTTTTGACATCTTAATAAAATAGTATTTTTACATAGTGTAGGTTCCTCAATCACATCTACCTTCAAATTTTCCTTATATATGAAATATTAAACCGTCTCCCGACTTTTCACCCACCCTGTGTATTTACAAGAGTTTAAATAAAATAAATAGAAGCTGGTAAAAAGGGAAGCTACTGTGAACTCTACCCAGTTTTACGAAAAACTACACAGCTTCTACAAACAAAAAGGTTGCCACCTCAGGTCACAGATTAGGAGGGGTAAGTACAATAGCTCATGTCTCTAGTATAGAATTGTAGAGTAAATTGTAGCCCCCCCCCCCCCCCCCAGATAACAGCCGAAACAGGATATAATAAAACATTGCTTTCAGCTGTTGTTAATTACAACAAGAAATAGTACATAATGTGTCGATAAGCCACATACATGACTAACTGATAAGTCACAATAACACATTAGTACCCTCATTAGGCCTAAAATAGAAACTATGTTAATTCTATGTTAACTATGCCAATGTCCTGTTATGATTTATTCAGTTATACACTTTAGAAATTAGTCTACAGTGGACTTGACTCATAGGTAGTTTATGTACTAAAACTTTCACGAGTCCATTGCTGAACAAACAAATTATTTGTTCATTTATAAAGTAAAGATTAGTAGAAAAATTACGAGGCTGTGTACTTAGGTCATAACTTCAAACAGTAAGATAGAATAATTGCCATAACCATCATTGTTTTTGATAGAATAAAACTTGAACACAGAATCTCACAACTAATATGTTTATTAACTCAAACGCGTTTCAACGACAAAGTCGCCATCTTCAGTGATGCACAACTACAACAATCAAACTATAATTAATTATTAACATAACATGGTTTCATACCCCGTATTTATACAAATGTAAAAGCGCTTGGCTTAAAACTTCGTTACATTAGTAAGGCTATAACAAGTGCCTAGCGTTATTACAACTAGCGTAAAATTAACTATATAACTTGAACAAATTACTAAACTAGTATTATTCTCAAAAGATAAATTATTTTTATAGAATTTTTTAAAGGTCTTAATTTATTATTTACAGTATTGTTACAATAACTTATTTGTAAATAAAAAAGTTTCCCAAGCCTCTATTGTGTTAAGTTTACTTAAATTTTTCAGCAATTGAGAGTTTTCTATTTTAAAATGATGGTTTTCATCTAAACAGTGCTTATCTACAACAGATTTATCAGGCCAATTATATTTTAAAAGATAAAAATGTTCTTTAGCTCATGTCTTCATTCTTTAGGTTTGGCCTATATATTTCTTCGGACACATTCCACAGTTTGTACAATAAATTCCGGACTTGCCCTGTACTTTAATTTTTTTCTTTAGGATTACCTCTGAGCGATTGAGTTAATAAACATATTAGTTGTGAGATTTTGTGTTTTAGTTTTATTCTATCAAGTATATCGTCTCACAAGTCAAGCTCAATATTTATTTACTAGTAAGCCCCGTGAAAAATCACAGCCAGATTAATTTAGAAATACATCATTTAAAAAAATACTATTTAAAAACAACAGACTTTATCTAGGCCTACCTAACTATGCTGACGGAGATTTTTAACTCGGTAAATGTGTACAATTATAGATTTTGAAATTGTAGGCCTATTTGTTAAAATGTTGTATTTATATACGTTATTATATATTAAAAGAAAGATACGAATATTATCTTTTACTTGCTTTTTATTTCATATTGATAGATCAAATGATTTAGAAGTTATTAATATTATAGTGAAGAAATTAATAATCGAATATGTTTATATATATGTTATACGAAGATATACAATGTTTCCGAAGTTAAATGAATAGGTATCTCTTCTTTAAATTTGTATAAACGAATATATTGGTGATAAAAGTTTGTATTTATACATAGTTTATAATCTCAAAGCAAATATTATAACGTATTATTAAAGCATAGGCCTACATTAGTTCTATAACTTATATTTAAACAAATCAACTTCACAAGAAATTATAATGATTGTAGTTGTTAACATAACCCCAAAGTCCAATCCACGCTAGGTTTTCAACAGATGATGGGTGAAATCAGCTGTAATATTATATGTTACTCATGTACGTACATATTACGTATGTACAAACGGACGTACACTCGCTTATATATCGTCTCACAAGTCAAGTTTATTTATTTATAAGAGTTCACTGTAACAAAAAAAAGTGAACTTTTACATTAATTAACTAACATTATTAAAGTACAAAAATTTACTTTTGAATTTTTTTGATAAAAATTTACTGATTTTCAGTTATTTTCATTTAAAATATTTAAATGGCCGCCATTTTGTATTGGATTACTGGAACAAGTTGGTAATTTTTTTAAAACTAGGTCTTTACATTCATGAGTAACTTGCGAAATTTCAACTCATCACTTAAGCCGTACTAAGAGATATAAAATTATTTAGTAAAAAAACAAATAAAAGAAGCATTTCCGGACAAATGTTTATAGGAAGTTTTTTCTTTATTTTGACCCATATGATCACCCCCTGAACTATCTCTGCACATTACAGAATCACCCCCTGTTTATAGGGGTGAATGCTACAAGAAATAAAACAATACTTTTTTCAAAAACAGATCCAACAGTTTTTACTAGTACTCCCTGTAGGTAATCTTTGTTCCTATGATTGATGTTCAAACACACCTTTATATTGGCAAAAGTAATGGTATTACAATGTATTGATTTTTGATAAGATTGGGCGTTGAAGTGCTGCAGAATTATCTTTTCAATGAATTGATGATAGTTTTTTTTTATAAATGGGCTAACACATGCTAAAAGTTTGCACTGTTTGCAAAACAAAACTATTTGATCTCAAGTAAAGTAACTGATTCCTTTACAGTTCCTAATTCCATTGTGAACAAATTAAACCTTTTAATGTAATCAAATTAACTAAGTACCGGCAGTGTCCTTGTGGAGTCAGGCTTTATGAGCTCATTTACTTAATGGGCCTGTGGCTCTATTCGTGTGGAATACATAATTTACATTGTTTAGTCTTTTAATCTAAGGATGGTGAATAAATATAGAACCAGTAAGCCCCTATGAAAAATTACAGGCAGATTAATTAGATACACATCAGAAATACATCATTTAAAAAAATAGTATTTAAAAACAACAGACTTTATGCTGACAGGGAATTTTAACTCGGTAAATGTGTACAATTATAAGAATTATAACACTGTAGGCCTATTTGTTTACTTATATACGCTATTATACATTTAAAGAAAGATTAACATACATTATCTTATAATTGCTTTTTATTTCATATTTTTAAATCAAATGGTTTAGAAGTTATTAATATTATAATGAAGAAATTAATAATGGAAAATGTTTTTTATGTTATACGAAAATGTACGATTATTTCCGAAGTGAAACGTATAGGTATCTCTTCTTTACTTTGTATAAACGAATATATTGATGATAAAAGGTAGAATTTATTTACATTTTATAAATCATGTTAAAATAAACAACTTCACAAGAAATTATAATGATTGTAGTTGTAAACATAACCCCAAAGATTAACGATAGGTTTTGTTTAACCCTTCATAGGTCGCGTGGTGTACAAACCTCCGCAAGAAATCCATTTCTTTGTGTAAAAGTTTTGTTTGCAAATGTGCGACCCCTACCCTTTGGCGCATCCATCCCCACTTCCCCCTCCACCCCCTCACCAACCGACAACCAGTTAGCTCAAAGCCACTGACCAGGACGTATCGCAGTTTGCGGAGTGCGGTCTTTTGTACACCGTGCGACCTACAAAGTAATTGTTTGTGCGGTCATTTGTGCGCCACGCGACCTTTTATGTTTTAAGTTTTTTCATTTGTGTTTTTGGAATTTGTACTTTTATTTGTGAAGATGGATGCCAATGAAGCTGCAAAATTATTGAAGATGCTAGCAAGTGTGGAGAAGGAAGAAAGGGAACAAGAACGAGTGGCAGAGAAGGACAGAGAGCTTCTCAGACGAGAACTATTTGCCAAATCAAATATCAACTCTGATGAAAACGATGGGGATGTCGTAGTCGAGAGATAAGGAAGCGACCAATCTGAAGATGAAGTAGAGCATAGTAACCACGAAACTAACTCAGAAACTTCTCTCGAAGATCTGTCTGAAAGAGAAGATATATCAATGGATGTAGAAGCAAACCAGAATTTCATTTTGGGTAAAGATTTAGAAACGAGGTGGAATGTACACATGGATATGGCAAACCTTCGTGGAAGGGCCCGCCGTCATAATATAATTCGTGGGGAGAGAATTGGAGTCCGCCTATCCTGTCCAAAAGGAGAAGCTACAGCTGCAAACTCCCCTCTTGCAAGCTGGAAATTATTTTTCCCAGATAGCTTAGTTGACCAAATCGTCCAATATACTAATGTGTGGATTGACAAAAATAAGGAGAACTATTCCCGCAAAAGGGATGCAAAACCAACGCACAGAGATGAAATTCATGCTGTCCTTGGTTTGTTATACCTTGCAGGAATGCTAAAATCCTCACATACGATGTTGGAAGATTTATGGACTGCAGATGGGCTAGATTTTGAATATTTTCGAGCGACAATGTCTCTGAGACGATTTAAATTTCTGCTTATGCGTTTTGACGACCTAAGAACTAGAAGACAGAGAAAGGCACATGATAAATTGGCTCCCATTCGGGAATTATATGAAGAATTTGTCAATCGTTGTCAAAAACACTACAGTCTCAGTGAGTATGTAACTGTAGACGAGATGTTGGAAGCTTTCCGTGGTAGATGTACTTTTAGACAATACATTCTTAATAAGCCAGCTCGCTATGGACTGAAAGTGTATGCATTGTGTGACGCAAGAACTTATTATAAGGGGAATTTAGAAATTCATTGTGGCAAGCAGTCCGAAAGCCCTTACAAATTGAGCAATACTGCTAAAGATGTTACTCTGCGCATAGTGATCAAGTTCAATAATGTTACACAATTTTATTTTATATTAGTATTTACAATGTATTTTATGTACTCTCATATTTGTTTTTGTTTGTAAATAATGGTACTATGAAACTAAGCTTTTATGAATATTCATTTTTTTAATGCCTAATAAAACATTATTTTGTAAATAGAATATCATTTAGGCATACTACAATTTCTTAGATAAGCTTAAATTAATTTCATACTTTTTTATACTTTTTTTCATACATTTGGTAAATAAATATAGAATCATATACTATTATCTATTGCATATGCTTACGTTTTGCTAATAAATTGTATTGTTGCATTTATTCAAAATAAAATGTATGTTCTTTTTCTTTTCATGGATAAATGTAAAAACTGTTTTGTAACAACTTACGAAGTTAATTTTCAAAGTTCAATAAAAAAATTAAAATTAAATTAAACTTATTCGTTTTTAATTTAATCCTGCAGTATTATTTTCCACGTAAGAGTAGATACGTTAAAAATACTATACAAAATAAATATACAGGGATATTATTCGTGGAAAGGCTAAAAGAACGATTTGCGGTCTTTTGTACACCACGCGACCTACTGTGTCACAACTAAAGACGCGACCTATGAAGGGTTAAGTAATATACAGACGATGGGTGAAATGTTACTCACGTATACGTACACTCGCTTTTATAGGAGTTGCTATTATAAACTGGGACTGATAATTTTAAGAATACCAATGAAATATAATTATTGTAAGATATGCATTTGCTAATTTTCAGTCAGAAAAAGTTATAACTAATTTCTAAGTTTTCAGTTCTACTTCCCAACTCTTAACAAAAGGTTCCAAAATTTGAATTTTCTGACATTTATATCAGTTTTAAAATTAAATTGTTATGGAAACCATAAAAGATCTTTTTAACATCAATATTTTTCAATATATATCAACTTTATTTTTAATGGAAATAGTACTAAATGGTAGCTTCTCTTAAATTTCAACAATGTTTCCAATTAAAATGGTGTAGGCATATGTAAGAAACCCCTTTTCTTAAGTTTCAACAATGTTTCCAATTAAACTGGTATATAGGCATAAGTAAGAAAACCCTTTTCTTTAATTTCTACAATGTTTTCAATTAAACTGGTGAAGGCATATGTAAGAAACACCTTTTCTTAAATATCTACAATGTTTTCAATTAAATTGGTATATATACAGGGTGATGCAGAAGTCACTTAACACAGTCTGTAAACAAATATTCTATAAAAACAAACTGACAGAAAGAAGTAATACCCCGTATGTTGGTATTACTTGTCGACAACGCAAACACAACAATCGGTCTAGTCAGCTGGACATGTTTAAAACTGTAGTTTCCGAATTGGTTTATGTGTTAAACAGTTGCAACAATGTCAACGAAAGAAGAAAGGATTTTCTCAACATTTTTATAAAAGTTGTGCTACTGTAGTTATTAATGACTACATTAATACATTTGAATTCAAACCCATCCTCTAAACAAGCAGTGTACTCCATAAGAGATAAATTTTAACAATATGGATCTGTTAAGGATGCACCAAGATCTGGCCGCCCAATAACGGTCGCAACAGAGGAAAATAAATTGAGCGAATGTTTAGCTCTGACTCACAGAAAAGAAAAACAACCAGGCGATTAGCTTCTTAGCTGGAGTTATCACGAAGGTCATTGCAAAAAATGTTACACACATTTAAATTTAAAATTTACATTCCCTGTTTAGTACATGGGCTACTTGAAGATGACCCAGATTGAGGTCTTCAGTTTTGTGAATTGATGATTAACCAACACAAACATGACCCTCAGTTATTCAATAAAATTGTGTGGTCTGATGAGGCCAATTTTAAGTTAAGCGGACAAGTTAACAGACATAACTGTACTTACTGGTATACTGAAAATCAAAATCTTTTGTTAGAGCAACAACTCAATTAACCAGGTGTGAGTGTTTGGGGGGCAATATCATCATTTGGCGTACTTGGACCAAACTTATTTGAAGGAACAGTGACAGGAGATAAATATTAAGATATGCTTCAAAATTATGTTGTAACAAGACTCATGACGTGTGCTGAAAACTTTCAGGAAATTTATCAACATCATGATGGTGCTCCACCACATTTGCGACTGTACTCAGCAATTATTTGAACGAAACTTTTGAAAAAAAAGTGATTGGTCGAAGGGCAGATATTGACATGCTTCCACGTTCACCAGATATCGCGCCAATGGATTTTTTTCGTATGGGGTGTCGTCAAGGACTCTATTTATTCTAAAAAGCCTCAGACAATTGACGGATTGAAAGATTACATATGTGACGTATTCCATGGTTTGAACAGCGATAACGAACTATCCGTAGAGTTTATTAAATTACAAGTGAAAAAACATGGACCAAGACCGGGATATTTGAACCCGGGACCTTTACGATTCTGTCGTAACAATCTACCAACTGAGCTACCCTGATTCCTTCCAGATATTGGTCGATGTTATCTTACTTGTACGGTTTTACTGCAATTATTGAACTGACAGACTGAATACCTTGTGTATACGACATTGAAGACAGTCTCAATTCTAATAATAATAATAATAAATAACAACACCACTGTAAACTGTAAAAAAAAGAATTGAGATTGTTTTCAATGTATTAAACGAGGTATTCAGTCTGTTAGTTCAATAATTGCAGTAAAACCATGCAAGTGAGATAACATCGACTAATGTCTGGAAGGAATCAGGGTAGCTGAGTTGGTAGAGCATTACGATGGAATCGTAAAGGTCCCGGGTTCAAAGCCCGGTCTTGGTTAATGTTTTTTCACTTGTAATTTAATTAATTACAGTCTTTAGTCACAGTATGTTTACCTGTATTAAACATTTAACAGTAGAATGTAAAACAAAGTCAGAGTCTGCAAAAATATCAGCTGAGGGTTGTATAGTAAATTTACGCCGTGAAGTTTTTCGTGAGCAAATTTTTACAGGCCAATTTATGGAATTTTCTTATTTACAAATTGTTTCTTTCTATTACTAATAAGCAGTTTACAATTTTGCAAATTCAAAAATAAAACATCGCTTTTAATTAGTTAACTCAAATCTTTACAACTGAAAGTAAATTTAAACCATAACTAATGTTTAAAAAAACATAATCTGTATTATATAAAATAGGCATACAATTCACATGACTAATCTATGTTGCAATAGCTACTTACTCATCCATGTTTCAGGAAATCTCAAAGCTGATAACTAAGTTACAGTCAACAAGGTACACTAGGAATGCTTGCCACACCACAACAACAAAGCATTTAGCCCAGACAACAGAATGGCATCATGGTTGTATCATGTGGATTTGTTGAATAGATTACAAGGCTATGAGTTCACCCAACCCACACTAGGTTGCAGTGTAATTCATTGTTCCCTCCCACAAGCAACAAGTTCAATGAAACCTACATCAACACAATCTGGACACAACTGACCTAACCAGCTGAGTGTAGTGCAGATAAGATAAAGTACAGTATTTTAACTGTTGAGAGAGTTCATGTTCTACAAGTCAGTCTAATGCTCTACTCCAAACCATTTATTATCTTTTAAATGTGATTCTTTGCATAATCTAATCTGTTCTCTTTCTCATGTTATTTCTAAACAAGAAGTATCAATAAAACTTGGAAGTTTTCTATGTAAATTTCTGTTTACAGTCTTTTCTTGGGTTCTATACTTTAAAATTAATAAACAGATTAGCTTTAAAATCACTGGTACCTTAAACAATTAAATCTTGACATAATTATTAAGCACGCTTAGAGCTAATAACCGTAAATAAAAAATAAATGTATTTTTAATTTTGCGTTAACCCTTTAATGCGAGACTTTTTATAGCATCCCTTCATGCCTTACTTTTTTCACAAGTCAGACCTTAATTTTGCAATAATTTGCTAAAACTTTCATTATAGCCCAGTCAATCTGTACATCCTCAGATGCAAAAGGTTGGGTAGTTCTGATTTTTTGGTATGTTGTATGTATAGGGGCACTATTTAAAATTCCAAGTTTTCGACCTCGGGCGTGCTCCGCGCGCGCCACTGGCACCGAAAAACCCAGATTTTATGGACCTTGTTCTAGTTTTTTCACATTTTGAGCATTAAGGACTGGTTTGACAAAATAAATTAACCAGTCCTTTTTTAAAGAACAGTAAATTTGCCACAATTTAAAACTAAAATCATCTTCCTGAGGATAATACTTTTTTAGTTACAGCCATTCAAAATTTGAGCAAATTTACAAAATTTTCCAAAATCTTAGTTTTTACAAAGTATTTTCGTTTTTTCGCTGTGAAATAAGGGTTTCTCAGCAAAACTGATAAGGACTAACTATAAAATAGAGAAAGGTATCTTTAATATGTGACCAAAATGGGATTTCTACCATGAATAACTTTTGAGATACAGCTGTTTGAATTTTGGGTAAACTTCCAATAAATAAATAATATAAAATTTAAAAAAAAATGTATTTGAAAAATTTAAATTGTTTGTACAAGGGTACAACTATATACAATCACATCAAGTTTAATGTATTTTAAATAAAATTAAAGAGTATATACAGTAAAACCCCGGTTAACCGAACTGGGGTCAACCAAAACCCGGGTTATCCGAAACGCCTCCAAAAATCGGAAATCCAAAAATAATAAGCCATATTATATTATTATTGTATGTACAATGTTATTATTTTAAAAAAAATCAAAATTAAAACCTTTTTCTACATCTTAAACATTTATTACAAATTAAGTAGCGGCTTTAAAAAAATGTGCCAATGTCAAACGTTGAATTTTTCTCAGGACTCGTAAAAAGTTAGAAGTTCCAAACCGCGAAATAAACAAACCGCCGTCCCTAATCTGTCGTAATTGATTTTATTTCTTTTCACACAGTGAGCCAACGACGGCTGAGCTCCTTCTAATGAAAAGATGGCCGGACATCGCTGCTCGAAAACGTTTGGAGGCATACAAGAAACAAATAAAACTTACTGAGTTTTTGCATGAGTAATTCATATGCTACAAAATATTAATTACAGTATACTGTATATTGATGTACCGTAATCCTAAAAATGTAATTTTCACTTAAATTAAGAACATAAGTGTAGCATAAAAAGAGACTTTTGCATTCGTTTGACATTCAAAGCCTTCGTGCTAGATGTTCATGGCTTAACCGAAAAAAATGTTATCCGAAACCGATTTCTTCCCTTTAGTAAGGTAAACCGAGGTTTACTTTATAGGAAAATAAAAAATGTTACATAAAATAATTAAATACCTAAATATTATATCCGAACCTCTTTAAAGGGCATGGGATTGAGGTAAGTTCTTTTTCTAATTCACTGCCCTTTTCCTTCTCAGATGGTTGACACTTGTCCACATTGAAAGGGGGAACAACACAAACACTCTCTGCATCATCATTATCATCATCCTCCAGTTCGCATAATGTTTCAATTTCGGAAGAAACGAAGTCTAGTTCTATTTCTGACACATTGTCACACGATTCACCACAGCAAAATGAACATATTGCTGAACATTTCAGTCCTGCTTTTCGGCATCCACACGAATTACTACATCCTTTCTTGCAGGTACACGAAATGAATTTCAGGAGGGTTTGTGGGGCCGGATCTTTTTCCATTTTCTTTGGGCTGAGGCCACGCTCAGACTGCACCCATCCTCATTCTACAGGATTTTTTCTACACCCTATTTTTATACTCAACCCTTGGAAGTTGAGGAACCAGACATATTGAAGTCACTTAAAAAAACACTTTGTTACACCATGCGATAAATCACTTAAACACTAGTAAACTGTATAACACTATAACACAATAACACTACAATTATGTATAACAACCTAAAATTCAAGGTGGAAATTTGACGAAACTGTATTTACCAAAACTACGCGTGATTTAAAGCACAAAGGACAGCACAAAATAACCAACAGTTGATCAGAGATAATAATACCAAGAGATAAGAAATAATAAATCTGGAACTAACCCACCCCACAAACTGTTTCTGTGGAAGGGAGTTCAGAGCCTACATCCCCTTCTTCGCACTTCACAACCGTCAACAAACCTTTTCATTTGAACACCTGTCACAATCCATGACCCAGGATGACTCATCTACCTATAGTATTTATATTCTGTCACCTTCAATACTTCTGTTCCAGACTATCCACCAGTCTTATAATGTAGAAAGATACATTATATTATGTAAAACTAACAGCATTTTAACAGCGTTGCCTTACAAGCTATTAAAGATAGAAACGCCACATTGTCACAGATTTAAGTTACATTTCTCTAATTTATAGTTAGTCCTTATAAATGTTGCTGAAAAATTATAGTTTAACAGTAAAACAGCGCAAATACTCTCTGCAAACTAAAAATTTTAAAAAATTTTCAATAATCTACTCAAAATTTGGATTTTCTGTAACTCAAAACAGTATTTAATGTAACATTTTTTATTTTCATAAATATAAACTCTTTCATTTAAAATAAACGTAATTTCATGTGATTAAATTTAATATTGTACACTTCTACCAACAACTTGAATTTTTCAATTACAATTGGTATTTTTACATTTCATATTATTTATTTCTTGGAAGTGTTGTATCCAAAATTCAAACAGATGTATCTCAGAAGCTATATTCATGGTAGAAACCCCATTTTAGTCACATATTAAAGCTACTTTTCTCTACTTTAATGTTAGTCCTTATCAATTTTGCTAAAAACTCCTTATTTCACAGCAAAAAAACAAAAATACTATGTAAAAACTAAGATTTTGAATTTTTTTGTAAATTTGCTCACATTTTGAATGGCTGTAACTCAAACAGTATTATACTCAGGAAGATGATTTTAGTTTTAAATTGTGGCAAATTTACTGTCCTTTAAAAAAGGACTGATTGATGTTTTTTGTCAAACCAGTCCTTCATGCTGACAATTTGAAAAAACTAGAACTAGGTCAAAAAATTCGGGGGTTTTCAGCGCCGGTGGCGCGCGCGGAGCACGCCCGAGGTCGAAAACTTGGAATTTTAAATAGTGCCCCTATACATACAACATACCAAAAAATCAGAACTACGCGACCTTTTGCATCTGAGCCCCCCTTTTGGGATACGGATTTACTGGACTATTACTCTGGTTCTATACATCCTAGCAACATTATTTTTTTACTAAATTGTTAAGAAATAAATAAACTGCAATAAAAACACAAAACTAAATTTTTAGAATATATTTTTTTCATTCTTGTCAAAATTTGAGTTTATTATGGTATTTTAAGAGTTACCAAACAAAACTGAAGTTATAACAACTATTAAGAAAAAGAAAAGCATTGGTGTGGTATACATTACTGTGTTTATTGTAGTTTATTTATTTCCTAACATTTTGGTAAACAAATTAAGTTGATAGCATGTATATAACCAGAGTAATAAATACTTTAGCAATAGTTTGCATAAATAGGGCGCCATAGTTTTTTTCAAGTAACGCCATATTTTTGCAACGAATTGCTAAACGTTTTATTACTTTGGTTATGTATGCCCTACCAACATAATTCTTTTACAAATAAATAGTAGTTCTACAAATAGCACACACAAAAATAACATTCCAATAGAAAATTTATTTTACATACAAGTAAAATAAAAAACACTAATAAAACCAATATAAAATACTCAAAACACGATTTCAGAACGTATTCAATAAACTAACCTACATAAAACACACTATAAGTGATCAAATGTAAACAAAGACGTAGTAAACAAAATGCCAACAATATCACAAACTTGTCTGGTAAAACAGCTGTTGCACTGGTGAAATAATTTTGTCACCAAAGGCAACAGAAGTATCGTATGTTGTTGTTTTTTTTTCGGTGTTTCAATCAGAAATTTAGTCTACAACATACTGCAATATCAATCGCTTCGAGATAGTTCCGAGTTTAGCTGCTAGATGGAAGAATCTGATGGAATATTCCTGAGCGTACGTTATATGTCAAAACGCGCCGATGGGAAGGAAATCTAGGTAAAACAAGTTGAAGGGTTAAAGTTTAGCATCTCAAAAATAAATATATTTTCTGATATTACCAAGTGGTGTAACTTTTGAAGGACATCAAAACCATTTTAAAAATTATTTTGTGATTTTTAGTTTTTAACATAATATTAAAAATGTTCCTCAAAAGCCCATTCCCACTCTATTTCCGGCTGATGCAGTTAAAATGTTGGAAAAAATAGGAGTGATAGTTCTTTACTGAAAAACAATGATGAAACCGAACTTTTGTGAAAAATAACATTATTTATTAACATAATTTAAAATGTACTATAAAAGAGTACAGAAATATAACACAAAGTAATGCAACAATAATTTGAACAAGGGTTATATATTATACAATGCATTGTTAGAGTAAACGTTAACAAAACAAATTTAGGAAATGTGTACAATTTTCTTCCCGAACTATTATCCCCTACCGCAATTTTCGACCGACTAAGATGGAAGTGAAAATGTCTTACACTCTTGGCAGTGAAACAATATAACAAAACCAAGTACATTACAACAATAAAACTTTTCATTTTTTCGTTTCACCCAAATTTGTACATATTAAAGTCACTGTAAGCATTTTCACTTCAAAAGATGAAAGTGTTACTTATACCGTGAGGTCTTCACACATTGGCAAAGCTGTCTGTGAAATAAAATAAAGTAACATTTGAAAGATGCCTAACTATGACGCACTATACTATCTGATAATACAGTACCTAGTTAGCAACTCTAATCAAAACTGTAAAGAAAAAAGCAATCTTACCGTGGCATTTATAATATGGTAACAGTTTCTGCCTGATAAAATCTTGACAATATTGAATAAAACTGTAGTTGTGATTAATTCAGTAGAAACATTAAGTAAAGTTATCAATTTAAACTTTGACCTTTCATTACAATCAGATAAAACAATTTTAAATTCAGCTGAAAATATAATATTGATATTTTATGATTCATCTTCAAATAATAACAAGACACAGATTACAGTTGAACTTCTACGTCTTAAAAAAAATGTCGAGTTCTATTGTTGGAATTTTGCTACTGATGTCATGAACAAAAAAAAGCAAATATCCGAAGATCAAAATTAATGCATATTCTGATTTAATCCAAAACAATATAAATTCCTTTTTTTCCTCCGACATCGAAGAACGGGTAAAAAATTACCCTCTAATTACACTAAGTTTGTTTCCAATAATAATCAACAGTTTTTATTGAAATAATATGAATTTCTCAAACAGCTAGTTTTGTTCACGAAAGAAATGGAATTCAGAGGACAATCAGTAGTTTAAATTGAATACAGGTATTTTTTTGACCCTATCCCGACCGTAGACCAGCATAGCCATGGGTGGTTTTCCGGATTACAACCCCCCCCCTTGAGCCTGTAAAAGAGATCCCAAAAACGAGTAAGAAGGCCTCAATAGATAAAACGATAATATCGGTTACTGGAGGTAAAAAAAGTTTTCATACACGAAGACATAATAATGTTATTGCTAGAAAAAACCCAATAGTTGAATGTCTACTATAAATTATATTATTTTATTATTTATCCGTGTAATACATGTGAGTTTCAGGGTTTTAAATATCAAAATAGTAGTAT
>JAGFPH010000492.1:206371-216511 GCA_018207615.1 Philaenus spumarius
CTCAAAAAATATATGGCTGAGACTAAAGCAAAAATAGTCTGCATACAAGAATCATCACTACCAAGAAATGAAACGTATCATCCAAAGTTTAAAAACTTTAAAGTGCTCAACCTATCTCGAGATGCGGGTAGAGGAGGAGGGCTCATGACCCTTATACACAATTCCATTCAAGTGGAAGACTCATCCACAATATACAACAACAATATTGAAATAATCAAAACGAAACTGAGAATGGGAAAGGACTTTATATGCACACTGATCAATGTTTACATCCCTTCACAAGGCATCCGAATACAAGATCTAGCACTATTATCTCCGGATCTACAAAAATGTGTACTGGTGGGTGAGTTCAACAGCAGACACAGCTCCTGGAATGACGGAGACGAAAATGGAAATGGCAGAATTTTATTTGACTGGCTCCAGAGCGAAAACTTAATCCTGGTCAATCAAAACAAAAAACCGACATACCAATCTCCTTCTCACCACACTCTCAGCACTCTGGATCTCACCTTTGCAACTCCTAACGTGGAAGCAAACATCGCCAACTGGAACGTTGGAGAAGATCTGGGCAGCGATCATTTTCCTGTCATACCTTTGACATTGTAGTTAACAAACAAAGAGTAAAGAATACCGATATAATTAGAGGCAAATATAATGTCAACAAGGCAAATTGGGATGGGTTTTACAAAGCCACAGAAAAATGCAATGAAGATAAATTTGACCTAACGACTATCGAAAACGACATCCTAAGTGCTGCCGATCAAACAATACCAAAAAAAAAGATACGAAAGGAACAGCAATACCTAAACAACTGGTGGAATGAAAACCTTACAATTCTTAGAAAGGAACGCCAAAAAGCTAGAAGGAAATGGAAACTCAAACGCACCATTGCTTGCAGACGAAGCTATAATAAGCTTAATGAGAAGCTACGGAAGTCCATCATAGAAGCAAAGAGAACAGCATGGAGGCAATTTGTATCATCAATAAACGAAAACACTCCGAGCTCTACGGTGTGGAAGAAATTCAACGCCATTCAAGGCAGAACAAACACCAAAATTGGTCTTCTAAAAACATCAAATGGGGATTGGTTGAACGACGACGAAGCAAAGGCGGAAGCATTCAATTCATATTATAGCAGTAGAGCAGGCAAGGCTGTGAGTTGGCCATTCACTCTAACACCTACCGAAATGGATCTAACAGCTAAATTTGAATTACTATTCTTGGAAGAAGACGCAGCTAGTACTCCATTTACTATGAACGAACTAAGGGAAGGTATAAAAAAACTCAAAAGCTCAGCACCTGGACAAGATGACATTTACAACGATATGCTGATACACTGCTCGCCTACCCTACTAAACAAAATATTAATACTCTTCAATACAATATGGAATTCGGGGAATGTACCAGACTCGTGGAAAACATCAGTGATAGTTCCTTTACCAAAGCCCGGGAAAGACTCAAGTTCAGTAGTATCATACAGACCAATTGCATTAACATCATGCCTAGGAAAACTAATGGAAAGACTAGTCAACAACCGACTCAGCCACAGATTAGAAACACACCAACTATTGAATAGCAAGCAATTTGGGTTCAGAAAGAAACGAAGCACAAATGACTCGTTACTCTACCTTACCAATAAGATCTTCGAGGGCTTCAACCAATCGAAATCAACAGTCGCAGTACTATTAGACTTTGAAGCAGCTTTCGATAAAACCCCACACAAAACTATACTCCTACAGTGCATGAAACTAGGAATCATAGGTAAATCACTAAAATACCTATCAAACTTCCTCAGTGGGAGACTAATAAGAACAGCGGTCAATGGAGCACTGTCAAAACCAGCAAGATTGGAAAGTGGCATAATTCAAGGTTCCTCCATCAGCCCAACTCTTTTCAATATTGCCATACACGATTTAACCAAAGATCTACCAGAAGGAATAGACTGGATTATATTCGCCGATGACGTCACTATATTCGCCACAGCCGTTTCTCCAGACGAAGCTTGCAAACTGCTACAAAAAGCACTAGACGAAACCGTGAAATGGTGCCAGAAATGGTCGCTAGTGTTATCGACATCGAAAACAGAATGCGCTTTTTTTACCAGGCGAAATACACTCAAAGACTACCAACCCAGTCTCTTTATTGGAACCCAAGAGCTAAAAGTCAACAAGTGTCCAAAACTGCTAGGAATTTATTCGGACCAGAAACTACTATTCAGCCCACACGTAGACGTGGTCAAAAACCAATGCAGCAAGAGGCTTAATACCATAAAAGCAGTAGCAAATAAGAATTGGGGAGCTGATACGTCAACCCTCAAAATATTTTATACGTCTTTCATAAGATCAAAGATGCTATACTGCGCAGAAGTTTGGGGAGCCGCAGCAAATACACATATCAAAAAGCTGCAACGAATTCAATCTGCCGCACTCAGAGTCATATTGGGTTGTCCAAGCACATCTCCTATTTCAGCGATGGAAATAGAATCACATATAGAACCATTAGACCTGGCTATTAAGAAGCTTTCGATGATAAAATGGATAAAAATCAAGAGCCTTCCGATTGATCATCCCTTAACAATGTTGGCACCTACCAAAACCAGACAGTCATTTACATTCCAAATCGAAGCATTAAACGATCTCTTAGAACCCATAGAACCGCAACGGATCCCGACGGTTTCTGACATTTCACCATGGGAAGAAAACGAAATCTCGATATGCACAACCTTACCATCCGGCAATACCAAAAGCAACACCGAAACCGATAACCTGGATTCCCTTCGAGATGAAGCTTTGACAATGATCGACGAGAACTACAAAGATTATGTGAAAATTTATACAGACGGTTCGGTGGATCTGGAAAACGGCAATTCCGGCGCAGGCTTCTTCAACGAACAAACAGGCGAGTGCTACTACATACCAGGATTATCTGCGTCAAGCATGGATGCTGAGATATTGGCCATCAATGCAGCCCTAACGAGCTGCATTAGCACACCATATCAAGACATCTGCATACTCACCGACTCTAGATCGGCCCTTGAAGGCTTACAAATGAATTCACCCAGTGACTATTACTTCCGAATATCTGAAATGAAAACTATACTCCATGCTCTGAAGAAAAAAGGAAAAAATACCGTCTTCCAGTGGGTTCCATCTCATTGCGGAATAAACGGCAACGAGCAGGCAGACAAAATAGCAAAACGTGCCACAAAAATGGGCCCCGTCATGCCACCAAAACTATCACTAAACAAATGCAAAAATATAATCTGCAAATCAATAACAGACGAATGGATACAGAGATGGAGCACCGACACTGTCGGAAGATCGTTATTCGAAATTCAAAAAGCTCAGACGCCTGCAAACTGGTACAGAGGTGTCAGTCGCCACATTGCGACCTTCATTACGAGAGCTAGAGTCGGCCATATCATTACGAACAGCTATCTGAAAAGATTCCGACTAGTCGATTCCGAAACCTGCAATAACTGTGGAATGGAGGAGGAAACGCTGAAGCATATACTACTCGAATGCTCGAACGAAAACACAGCCAGGACGGCCCTTCTAACAGCACTAAAAGGCATTCCAAACCCCATGAAAGTTATACTGCAAAAGAAAGAGTACTGGGCATTGGCAGCTGCGGTTTACCATGGACACCGAGTCGTCGGCATTACCTGAAGCCGGAAGCTTGAAAGAAGAAGTAAGAAGTAAGTAAGTAAGTAAGCTTTATGGAATAAATAAATAAGCAACTGTGACATTGTGAGTTCAATAGTTGCAAGCGGCTGCTAGTTGTACGGGTGCTAGTTTTTTTTTTTAAAAGTCGCGTTTTCTAACTTTGTCGAACAAAATTACAGATATTATAAAATTTTATTTCAAAATAGTTTATTTGTTTTTGTTTTAAAATACCTTCTTATATACATATATACAATGTGACTTTTCCCAATGTTTTGCTTTTAAAATTCTCGAATAAACAATTTGTACTCAAATTGGTAACAATTTGTCCCATTAAGTTGCTAAATACAAAAAAATTATTAAAGAGTTTGTAAATCCCTCCAAAAAATTTATAAAAATCTTAGTAATTTTGGCAAGTGTTCCATATAATCGGGTATCCAATGAAGTTTTGGCAGAGGGTTAAAGCAAATTTTAGACAATATATATTAATACAGGAAATGATTCTGTAAGCTTATTCGTTCGTGAGGCATTTTTGCATCTCCAAAAATGTAAGAAGCATAAGATATGAGGATAATTTTTTACAGTGTGACATACCAAATTGTTAAAGCTTGGTCCAAACTAAAAAAGGGCAGATAAAATTTAAAAAATAACTTTTTTTATTACAATATCTTCCTAACAGGCATACAGCATTCAATGTCAAAGAGTAGAAAGGATGGTTCTGAATACCGTAAATGTTATGTGTAGACTGAATGCATCAGTTAGACCACACCCATTCTGTATTGTGAAACACCCACTACTGTCTTGCTTACAGGAAGAATCAAATCTAAACCATGTTTATAATGACACATTGTCACTGTGTAATGTGTATTGACTAGCCCACTAATTCCAAGAACAATTCTAATAGGATGTGCAGTATGCGATTGTTAATGAGGCTTCAACTTCAGGATGTGTTTAATTTACTAATTGTATGATTGACAAATTTAAAAAAAAAATAAACGGTGCCAGGAACTGGCACATACTTTCTCACAAACATATTTAAATTATGAAACAGATTCACTGTGACTTGTAGGGTGGGATAGGAGAGGTGATTTTTTATTTAAGTTGGAGATTAACTGATAAATAGTATTATTATTATCTAGAGAGAAAACTATTTGATTGATATCGAACAAATTTGCACCAAACACGTCAATTAGGTCTTTATAGATGCACGAAAAAAGGTTTTGAAAAACAACCTCCTTTATGGCCAAAAAACCCCCAAAAATCAGTTATTATTATTATTATTATTAGCTAAACGAGAATTTTTGGAAAGATGCTGTTTTTTGCATATGGTAGGGCACATTAAAGGCTACAAATAAGCCAAATTTTATCAAAATCGTTAGAGCCTTTTTTTATAAAAAAGCAATAACTGATTTTTTGGCCAAAAAGGGAGTTGTTTTTCAATATTTTTCAAAACCCTTTTTCGTGAATCTTACAGGCGTACTTGACATGTCTGGTGCAAATTTGGTTGAAATCGATTAAATAGTTTTCTCTCTAGCTTTGTATACATACAGACATACAGACAGACATTTTGTAAAAATCACTTTTTTGAACACAGGGTGTCCCAAAACGGATATTTCCACAAAAATCTCAACATCGATTTTTTTTTTGCGATCACTAGTATACTTTCTCTAGGCCTATACTATAGTATAGTGAGAAAGTATAAGAAGAAAACTTTGAATAGGCCTACTACTCAAACGTATAACATATTGTGGTCTCACAGATATTTGACAATTTGATCTATACTATAAGATAGAGAAAAGTTTTTTTTTTATTACGATTTAACTTAAACCACTTATTAAATTTTGGTGAAACTTTCACAAATATGTTAAGCATGTCCTTCCGGGTAACATGGGTTAAGTTTAAAAACTGAACACTGATAAGTTTTTCACACTTTACCAAAACATAAACATAGATTTTTTTCTGTCTGTTTGTTTTGTCCGGTTGTCCAGGCTAAATGGGACAAAATTGAAAAACACGATTTTGTTGGTTTCTTAACCGCCATTTTTAATCGTTTAAAGATATGGATGTGCAAATTTCACAGTTGGTTTTCTCTTCAAATTTTACATTGAAATGATGTATCACATGACCACCTTCTCATTTTAAAAAACAAAGTTACATTCAAAATGGCGAATCCAAGATGGCAGATACATTTTTTGACATCTTAATAAAATATTATTTTTACATTGAGTAGGTTCCTCAATCACATCCACATTCAAATTTTCTTTATATACGAAATATTAAACCGTCCTCAGACTTTTCACCCTCCCTATGTGTTTTATTTACAAGAGTTAAAATAAAATAAATAAAATCTAGTAAAAGAGGAAGCTACTGCGAACCCTACCCAGTTTTACGAAAAACTACAGCTCCTACAAACAAAAAGGTTGCTACTTCAGCTCACAACCCCCCACCCCCACACCCGACGGAGGGGTAATTGCAATAGCTCTTGTCTTTAGTCTAGAAATCATACAGTAAAATGTAGCCCCCCCCCCCCCCCCCCCAGATAACAGCCGAAACAGGATATAATAAAACATTGCTTTCAGCTGTTGTTAATCAGAGGAAATATAGTACATAATGTGTTGATAAGCCACATACATGACTAACTGATAAGTCACAATAACACCTTAGTACCCTCATTAGGCCTAAAATAGAAACTATGTTAACTATGCCAATGTCCTGTTATGATTTATTCAGTTATACACTTTAGTAATTAGTCTACAGTGCACTTGACTCATAGTTTATGTACTAAAACTTTCATGAGTCCATTGCTGTACATACAAATTATTTGTTTACCAACTCCTATAAAAGCGAGTGTACGTCCGTACATACATGAGTAACATATAACATAACAGCTGATTTCACCCATCATCTGTAGTACTTAAACAATCCCAGTGTAGATTATACTTTGGGGTTATGTTTACAACTTTAATCATTATAATTTCTTATAAAGTTGATTTTTTTAAATATGAGTTATAGAACTAATGTATGTTATTATAATATTTGCTTTGAGGTTATAAACTGTATATAAATACAACCTTTTATCATTCAAAATATTCGTTTATACAAATTTAAAGAAGAAATACCTATTTGTTTAGCTTCGGAAACATTCGTATATCTTTGTATAACATATAAACATATTTGATTACTAATTTCTTCACTATAATATTAATAACTTCTAAATCATTTGATCTATCAATATGAAATAAAAAGCAATTAAAAGATAATATTTTTATCTTTCTTTAAATATATAATAACGTATGGATATAAACATGTTTAACAGTTTATAATCCTTACAAGTTTATAATCCTTACAGTTTATAATGTTACAGATTTATAATCCTTACAATTGTACACAATTAGCGAGTTAAAAATCCCCATCAGCATAGTTAGAGAGGCCTAGATAAAGTGTTCTTTGTAAATAGTGTTGTATAAATGATATAATTCTGATGTGTATATAATTAATCGCGCCTGTTAATTTTCACGGGGGTTTACTAGTTTATAAGTAAATTTTAGTAAAAAAAGTTAGGGGATGTGAATTAAGTAAGAATTCATTGTTTTTGATAGAATAAAACTAGAACACGGAATCTCACAACTAATAAATTCATTAACTCAAACGTGTTTCAATGACAATGTTACCATCTTCAGTGATTCACGAGCTTCAATAACCAAACTATAGTTATTAACATATCATGGTTTCTTGCCCCGTATTTATACAAAACTAAAAGCGCCTGGCTTACAACTACGTTACATTAGTAAGGCGTTAACAAGTGCTTAGCGTTATTATAACTAGCGTAAAATTAACTATATAACTTGAACAAATTACTAAACCAGTATTATTCTTGAAAGATAAATTATTTTAACATTAATATAGAATTTTGTAAAGGTCTTAATTTATTATTTACAATATTGTTACCGGTACGATATTTGTAAATAAAAAAGTTTCCCAAGCATCTATTGCGTTAAGTTTACTTACATTTTTCAACAATACAGAGTTTTCTATTTTAAAATGATGGTTTTCATCTAAACAATGCTTATCTATAACAGATTTACCAGGCCAATTATATTTTAAAAGATAAAAATGTTCTTTAGCTCATGTCTTCATTCTTCTTTAGGTTTGGCCTATATATTTCTTCGGACACTAAAGTTTGTACAATAAATTGCGCAATTGTCTTGTCCTTTAATTTTTCTTTAGGATTACCTAACGTTTGAGTTAGTAAATGTATTAGTTGTGAGATTTTGTGATCAAGTTTTATTCTATCAAGTATATCGTCTCACAAGTGATGTTTATTTATTTACTAAGTAATAAGCCCCCGTGAAAAATCACAGGCAGATTAATTTAGGAACACATCTTTTAAAAAAATACTATTTAAAAACAACAGACTTTATCTAGGCCTACCTAGCCATGCTGACGGAGAGTTTAAACTCGGTAAATGTGTACAAATATAAGGATTTTAAAATTGTAGGCCTATTTGTTAAAATTTTGTATTTATGTACGTTATTATATATTTAAAGAAAGATACAAATGTTATTTTTTACTTGCTTTTTATTTCATATTGGTAGATCAAATGATTTAGAAGTTATTAATATTATAGTGAAGAAATTAATAATCGAATATGTTTATATATAAGTTATACGAAGATATATGAATGTTTCCGTCCGAAGTTAAATGAATAGGTATCTCTTCTTTAAATTTGTATAAACGAATATATTGATGATAAAAGGTTGTATTTATACATAGTTTATAATCTCAAAGCAAATATTATAACGTATTATTACAGCATAGGCATTAGTTCTACAACTCATATTTAAAAAAATCAACTTCACAAGAAATTATAATGATTGTAGTTGTTAACATAACCCCAAAGTTCAATCCACACTAGGTTTTGAACAGATGGGTGAAATCAGCTGTAGTATTATGTTACTCACGTACGTACATATTACGTATGTACAAACGTATGTACACTCGCTTATATATCTTCTCACAAGTCAAGTTTATTTATTTATAAGAGTTCACTGTAACTAAAAAAAGTGAACTTTTACACTAATTAATTAACATTATTATAGTATAAAAATTTACTTTGAAGATTTTTTATAAAAATTCCGCCACTTTGTATTGGATTACTGGAACAATTTGGTAATTTTTTTTAAAACTAGGTCTTTACATTCATGAGTAACTTGCAAAATTTCAACTCATCACTTAAGTTGTACTATGAGATATAAAATTATTTAGTAAAAAAACAAGTAAAAGAAGCATTTCCAGACAAATGTTTGTAGGAAGTTTTTCTTTATTTTGACCCTCTGAACTATTTCCGCACATTACAGAATCACCCCCTGTTTATAGGGGTGAATGCTACAAGAAATAAAACAATACTTTTTTCAAAATCAGATCCAACAGTTTTTACTAGTACTCCCTGTAGGTAATCTTTGTTCCTATGATTGATGTTCAAACACACACTTTATATTGGCAAAAGTAATGGTATTACAATGTATTGATTTTTGATAAGATTGAGTGTTGAAGTGCTGCTGAATTATCTTTTCAATGAATTGATGATAGTTTTTTTTTATAAATGGGCTAACACATGCTAAAAGTAAACACTATTCGCAAAATAAAACTATTAGATCTCGAGTAAAGCAACTGATTTCTTTATAGTTCCTAATTCCATTGTGAACAAATTAAACCTTTTAATATAATCAAATTAACTAAGTACCAGCAGTGTCCTTGTGGAGTCAGGCTTTATGAGCTCATTTACTTAATGGGCCTGTGGCTCTATTCGTGTGGAATACATAATTTACATTGTTTAGTCTTTTAATCTAAGGATGGTGAATAATTATAGAACCAGTAAGCCCCCGTGAAAAATTACAGGCAGATTAATCAGATACACATCAGAAATACATTATTTAAAAAAATACTATTTAAAAACAACAGACTTTATCTAGGCCTATCTAACTATGCTGACGGGGATTTTTAACTCGGTAAATGTGTAAAATTAAAACTGTAGGCATATTTATAGTTTTTTTATTTATATACTTATTATTATTATATTATTATATCTTTAAAAAAATATTATCTTATAATTTTATTGCTTTATACTTTGTAGTTTTTGATCAAATGATTTAGAAGTTATTAATATTATAGTAAAGAAATTAATAATGGAAAATGCTTTTTAAGTTATATGAAAATGAACGATATTTCCGAAGTTAAATGTATAGGTATCTCTTCCTTAAATTTGTACAAACAAATATATTATTGATGATAAAAGGTTGAATTTATATACATTTTATAACCTCAAAGCAAATCTTATCTATATCTATCTATATATCTATCTATTTACATAATTAATTTGCTAGGGGTTATTTTGTGAGTAGAACTCCTCCTAGAGTTTTTAACCGATTTTAATGTTTTTGGTGTCATTTTACAGAGCTCACTCTGAAGTTGTGCTTCC
>JAGFPH010000492.1:216521-259938 GCA_018207615.1 Philaenus spumarius
TTAATCTTATGGAAGGTCAATCTTAAGGAAGAAGAAGAAAGATTTCTCTTGATTTTATCAGGGGCACAAAAAACAGCTGTTCGTATGAAAAGCTTAAAACAGCTAATTTGATCAACAGCTGATTTTGATCAACAACTGATTTGGATCAAAAACTGAATATAATTTTAGGTTAGGTAAATCAAGCAATAGTGAAGCATTGCCATGTCCACTAGTAACATATTAAAGCATTAGTTCTATAAGTCATATAAAAAAAAACTTCACAAGAAATTATAATGATTGTAGTTCTAAACATAACCCCAAAGTACAATCTACGATAGTTTTTGTGTAAAATACAGATAATGGGTGAAATCAGCTGTTATATTATGTTACTCAAGTACATACGTACGTACACTCACTTTCATAGGAGTTGATATTATAAATCGGGACTGATAATTTAAAGAAAACCAGTAAAATATAATTATTGTAAAATCTGGATTTGCTAATTTTCAGTAAGAAAAAGTTATAACGAATATCTAAGTTTTCAGTTCTACTTCCCAACTCTTAACAAAGGGTACCAAAATGTGAATTTTCTGATATTTTTATCAGTTTTAAAATTAAATGTTTTTTTTAGGGAAACCATAAAAGATCCTAACATCAATATTTTTTCAACAAATTGTATGAAGTTATTTTTAATGGATCTAGTACTAAATGGTAGCTTTTTCTTAAATTTGAATGATGTTTCCAATTAAACTGGTCTAGGCATACGTAAGAAAACCATTTTCTTAAATTTCTACAATGTTTTCAATTAAATTGATATACATGCAGGTTGGCGCGAAGTCACTTGACAGTCGGTAAAGAAATTTTCTATAAAAACAAATTGGACAGCAAGAATTAGTACAATAGTTTCAGCCCGTGATGTTGGTATACAAAATATTGATAATTATGAGTTGTCAAGTTGGCGACAATGCAAACACTACAATCGGTCTAGTCAGCTGGACATGTTTAAAGCTGTAGTTTCTGAATTGGTGTTTGTGTTAAACAGTTGCAACAATGTCAACGAAAGAAGAAAGGATTTTCACAAAATTTGTATAAAAGTTGTGCTACTGTAGTTATTAATGACTGGGGTATACATTTGAATTCAAACCCATCCTCTAAACAAACAGTGAACTCCATACGAGATAAATTTTGGCAATATGGATCTGTTATGGATGCACCAAGATCTGGCAGCCCAATAACAGTCGCAACAGAGAAAAATAAATTGAGCGAATGTTTAGCTCTGACTCAAAGTCCATTAAAAACAACAAGACGATTAGCCTCTTAGCTGGAGTTATCACGAAGGTCTGTGCAAAAAATGTTAAACACACTTAAATTTAAGGTTTACGTTCCCCGTTTAGTTCATGGGCTACTTGAAGATGAACCGGATCAACGTCTTCAAAGTTTTGTGAATTGATGATTAACCAACACAAACTTGACCCTAAGTTATTCAATAAAATTGTGTGGTTTGATGCGGCCAATTTTAAGTTAAGCGGACAAGTTAATAGACATAACTGTACTTACTGGTATACTGAAATTCAATATCTTTTGTTAGAGCAACAACTCAATTAACCAGGTGTGAGTTTTTGGGGGGCAATAGGGCCATTCCATGAAAAGTGAGCCTTGGGTGGAAAAAATAAAATTCATTTATATTAATGTTTTTTTACTTTTTTGTAATCTAAAAGATGTGGAAAAAGTCATCCAGAAATTATTTTTCTCCAAAAAAATTTTTTTAAAGCTAAATTAAACCTTTATGTTTCCTTTATACGTCCACAGCACTTTGGTATAATTTTTTTCTTTCAGGTTAGTATTTTTTTTTTCACAGAACACAGCTGATTGTTAATTGTTATTGGCTGTATGTTTGAAGAAGAGATCTGTACTACACACTTTGCATTTTCAATATATTTTTAGGTAATTTGTTTACTATTTATTAGCGACTAAAGAAAATTATACACTAATGTCCCACCCGTGACAGGAAAAGAAGGAAAAGTTAAAATTGTATCTATATTTGGTTTAGGGTCATGTTCAAAATTTGCAAAAGTTACTTCTAGAATAAAATTAGTCTATTGCTGTGGTTCATTAAAATAGCAAAAAGAAACTGTAATTTATATTAAGTGTTTGAGTTTTGTCCCACCCGTGACAGTTTCTGAGAGTATTGCAGGTTTTACTTTACAATTTTGAAATTAATGTTTTGTTATGGAATTTCTAGGTTAGTTCAATGTAAGCATAACTTTTGACTATCACACAACAGTAAAACTATTTCTGTAACTGTAATAACCACATGATAAAACTATGTTATAATCTAACACACACTTTTGTTAAGTTAGGCCTATGTTACGTATTTGGTAATACCTACAACTGCATATATATGTGAGCACTTATTTCTCATGATGATGGAGATGTAAAAATAATGTGTTTAAGATGTGTAGGTGACTCTGGTAACACTTTCAAAGTTGATCAAAAAGACGACGTATCATACATCCAGTTTGAAAAGTTAATCAGTGTCTTACCACAACCAAAACTGAAATGTGTGAGGAATGGCACAGTTTTTTATGAGTTTGATGATGTAAATATTGATGTCTTTGAAAGTGGTTAAGAGATCAAGTGGTTAAATGTTTTTTTTTTATTATTTAAACTTTTTCAAATGTCCATTAATTTTGTATTCTATAAGTTTTTGATGAAAACATGGTTTTTTAGACTAGGTATTTATAAAAAACAACTTAGTACAAGTTGTGGACGCAAATAGTTTAATTTTTTTCATAATATGTTTCAAAACTCTTTACAATTGTAAGTGTACTGATCCCTGTGGAAAGTTTTCATGAATAAAACAATTTTTTTATGTCATAACTCATTGTTCTAGTTACTGTGTCCCACCCGTGACAGTTTCTTGTCCCACCCGTGACACTAGTTAAATACAAATAAAAGTAAATATATTTAAGATATAGCTTTAACTTTGGAGGCATTAAAATAAGGGTGTTTTAAACTATGGCAATAAAAAATGCCAGTTAATTTTATTGAACCAATTCACAGAGTTTGATACTTTTTTAGAATGATACATAGTGGTTCTTCCTTTTTCTGTCCCACCCGTGACAGGTTTTAAAAGTGCAATAACTCTTTTGTTAAGTAAGAAACAGCTCTAAGATAATCAGCAATATTTTTATACCTATTCATGAATACAGCAATACAGTTTTTGATTTATTATGTTTTATAACTTAAAATATATTGTCTTCCGAACACAATCAAACACGTCCAACTGTCCCACCCGTGACGATGGAATGGCCCAATATCATCATTTGGCGTACTTGGACTTAACTTATTTGAAGGAACAGTGACAGGAGATAAATATTAAGATATGCTTCAAAATTATGTTGTAACAAGACTCATGACGTGTGCTGAAAACTTTCAGGAAATTTACCAACATGATGGTGCTCCACCACATTATGCCAATGCACTCCGCGATTATTTGAACGAAACTTTTTAAAAAAGAGTGATTGGTCGAAGGGCAGATATTGACATGCTTCCACGTTCACCAGATATCACGTCAATGGATTTTTTCATATGGGGTGTTGTCAAGGACTCTATTTATTCTAAAAAGCCACAGACCATTGACGAATTGAAAGATTACATATGTGACACATTCCATGATTTGAACAGCGATAACGAACTATGCCGTAGCGTTAATTAAATTACAAGTGAAAAAACATGGACCAAGACCGGGATATTTGAACCCGGGACCTATACGATTCCGTATTAATGCTCTACCAACTGAGCTACCCTGATTCCTTCCAGATATTGGTCAATGTTATCTTACTTGTACGGTTTTACTTCAACTAGTGGACCCGGCAATGCTTCGCTACTGCTATTGCTTGATTTACCTAACCTAAAATTATATTCAGTTTTTGATCCAAATCAGTTGTTGATCAAAATCAGCTGTTGATCAAAATCAGCTGTTTTAAGCTTTTCATACGAACAGCTGTTTTTTGTGCCCCTGATAAAATCAGAAGAAATCTTTCTTCTTCTTCCTTAAGATTGACCTTCCATAAGATTAACATTGAAACTTTGAGGGCCACTGGGGCGTATCCCTGAGGACCGATGTAAATTATAATGGGATTCTGCTCATCTACAGGACACTACCTTTCTAACGGTGTGCGCGAATTTCTCCTACGATGCACACAAGCTGAGAAAAAAGGACGACAAGTTTTGTGCTTGCCTATTAATATATAGATTATTGAACTGGCAGACTGAATACCTTGTGTATACGACATTGAAGACCGTCTCAATTCTTATAACAATAATAAATAACAACACCACTGTAAACTGCAAAAAAAGATTTGAGATTGTTTTCAAAGTATTAAACGAGGTATTCAGTCTGTTAGTTCAATAATTGCAGTAAAACCATGCAAGTGAGATAACATCGACCAATGTCTGGAAGGAATCAGGGTAGCTGAGTTGGTAGAGCATTACGACGGAATCGTAAAGGTCCCGGGTTCAAATCCCGGTATTGGTCAATGTTTTTTCACTTGTAATTTAATTAATTATAGTCTTTAGTCACAGTATGTTTACCTGTATTAAACATTTAACAGTAGAATGTAAAACAAAGTCGGAGTCTGCAAAAATATCAGCCGAGGGTTGTATAGTAAATTTATGCCGTGAAGTTTTTCGTGAGCAAATTTTTACAAGCCAATTTATGGAATTTTCTTATTTACAAATTGCTTCCTTCTATTACTAATAAGCAGTTCACAATTTTGCAAATTCAAAAATGAAACATCGCTTTTAATTAATTAAACTCAAATCTTTATAACTGAAAGTAAATTTAAACCACAACTAATGTTTAAAAAAACATAACCTGTATTATATAAAATAGGCATACAATTCACATGACTAATCTATGTTGCAATAGCTACTTACTCATCCATGTTTCAGGAAATCTAAGAGCTGATAACTAAGATACAGTCAACAAGGTACACTAGGAATGCTTGCCACACCACAACAACAAAGCATTTAGCCTAGACAACAGAATGGCATCATGGCTATATCATGTGGACTTGTTGAATAGATTACAAGGCTATGAGTTCACCCAACCCACACTAGATTGCAGTGTAATTCATTGTTCCCTCCCACAAGCAACAAGTTCAATGAAACCTACATCAACACAATCTGGACACAACTGACCTAACCAGCTGAGTGTAGTGCAGATAAGATAAAGTACAGTATTTTAACTGTTGAGAGAGTTCATGTTCTACAAGCCAGTCAATGCTCTACTCCAAACCATTTATTATCTTATAAATGTGATTCTTAGCATAATCTAATCTCCTCTCTTTCTCGTGTTATTTTTAAACAAGAAGTATCAATAAAACTTTGAAGTTTTCTATGTACGGTAAATTTCTGTTTACAGACTTTTCTTGAGTTCTATACTTTAAAATTAATAAACAGGTTAGCTTTAAAATCACTGTTACCTTAAACAATTAAATTTTGACATAATTATTAAGCAAACTTAGATCTAATAACCGTAACTCAAAATTAAATGTATTTTTAATTTTGCGTAAATCCTTCAATGTGGGACTTTTTATAGCATGACCGACCCCTCTTGCTCAGACCTTAATTTTGCAATACTTTGCTAAAACTTTTATTACTCTGGTTCTATACATCCTAGCAACATTATTTTTTTTTTACTAAATTGTTAAGAAATAAATAAACTGCAATAAACACACAAAACTAAATTTTTAGAATAATATTTTTTTTCTTCATACTTGTCAAAATATATGGTATTTTCAAGGGCTACCAAACAAAACTGAAGTTCTAACAACTATTAAGAAGAAGAAAAGCATTGGGGGTGGTATACATTACTGTGTTTATTGTACTTTATTTATTTCCTAAAATTTTGGTAAAACAATTAAGTTGATAGCATGTATATAACCAGAGTAATAAAAACTTTAGCAATAGTTTGCATTAATAGGACGCCATAGTTTTTTTTCAAGTAACGCCATATTTTTGCAACAAATTGCTAAACGTTTTATTACTTTGGTTATCAACATAATTCTTTTACAAATAAATAGTAGTACTACAAATAACACACACAACAATAACATTCCGATAGAAAATTTATTTTACATACAAGTAAAAAAAACACTAATAAAACCAATATAAAATACTCAAAATACGATTTCAGAACATATTCAATAAACCAACCTACATAAAACACACTATAGGCGATCAAATGTAAACAAAGCCGTAGTAAACAAAATGTCAACAATATCACAAACTTGTCTGGTAAAATAATTTCATCACCAAAGGTAACAGAAGTATCATGTTCTTTTTTTTTTTATTTGTGTTTCAATCAGAAATTTAGTCTACAACATACTGCAATATCGATCGCTTCAAGATAGTTCCGATTTTACCTGTTAGATGGAAGAATCTGATGGAAAGTTCCTGAGCGTATGCAACACGTCAAAAAGCGTCGATGGGGAGGAAATCCCGGCAAAACACGTTGAAGGGTTAAAGTTTGGAATCTCAAAAATAAATATTTTCTGATATTACCAAGTGGTGTATCTTTTGACACGGCTTTATTTAAGGACATCAAAACCATTTTTTAAATTATTTCGTGATTTTTAGTTTTCAACATAATACTAAAAATGTTCCTCAAAAACCCATTCCTACTCTATTTCCGGCTGCTACTAAAAATAACACCTTATCTCCATGCTTAAAAAGTGGTCGTTGTTCTTAGGCACATAGACACACCTTTATTCTTCTTCTCCAGTTATCTCTGATTTTTTTATTGATTTTTTAATGCTGACCCTATTCCCCCCTATGTGGGGGTCAATAGGGACAGCCATTTATTTTGAACATAAATGCCTGTTAGGTGTTGCTATGGGGTCTATAGGGACAGTAAACTTCTTTCTTTTTTTTTTATAGAGTTATTTGGTAAAGACATTTTTGGTGTGGGTAACTCATTTCTCATTAAACTAAATCGCAAATCAGGAAAAATAATAACAACTCTCTAGGCCTAAACAAATTTCATTATTGTAAAAAAATATTCATTGGAGAAAAATATAAATATTTTTCCCAGTTTTTGTCCCTATTTACCTCAGCGTCCCTATTCACCCCATTTTACAGGAATTTAAAATATACTATAAAGAAATATAGCACAAAATAATGCAACAATAATTTTAACAAGGGTTATAAATTATACAATGCATTGTTAGAGTATACGTAAACAAAACCAATATAGGCGTAGGGGGAGGGGTTTTTTTATAACCCCCCATTAAAAAAATATTTCGCACTTTGTTTAGATTAAAACACGCTCTTAAGAGTAACTTGTTTTCATAACCTATGCAAATGTCAAGCTATAATAAATCATCAATATATTGCTGACATTATCTTTGGTCGAATTGAGCACTGGCACTTTATTTGATATACAATGCAGTATAGTGTATGACCTGGAACACACACGGAGTTTTCGTCCACCACGGATTATTTGCCGTCGAAATCATATCAACAGTGGTGTGAAGGAGAGTATCAGAGCATACACATTGGTCGGGAAAATAAACTATTGGTTCTTAAATAACTGAAAAATGTTTCTTCTAGTTCCTCAAATCAGGAAACACAGAGTAGAATGCTTCAAAATCTTCTCTTCTTTTATTTATTGATTGGATTAACCCAAATAAGTATATTTTTTGCTTCCTTTTCAATCGGCGACGGAATAACAATAAAGCGAGAGTTGCTCTCTGTTCATATCAATAAAACATTCAAAAGAAATAATATATAACATAACATACTTCGTGATTGATGAACTAGATTTTTTTTTTTTGGTTTTTAAAGGCGAAAAACCTAGGTGGTTATCATCGCCTATTGATGAACTAGATACAACCCCCCCCCCCCCAGGTTGTTGAAACCCCCCCCCCCCCCTATACGGTGCCCTGGTTACGCCTACCTATGAATATAGAAAATGTGTACAATTTTCTTCCCTAACTATTATCCCCTACCATTTCGACCAACTAAGATAGAGACGAACAAGTCTAACACCCTAGGCTTTGAAAAAATATGACAAAACCAAGTACATCACAACACAACAATAAAACTTTTTTTTTCGTTTCACCAAAATTTGTACATATTAAAATCGCTGTAAGAATTTTCACTTCAAAAGATGAAAATGTTACTTATACCGTAAGGCATATGTTACTTCATACATTGGCAAAGCTGTCTGTGAAATAAAGTAAAGTAACATTTGAAAGATGCCTAACAATGACACACTATACTATCTAATAATACAGTACCTAATAAGCAACTCTAATCAAAACTGTAAAGAAACAAGCAATCTTACCGTGGCATTTATAATATGGTAATAGTTTCTGTCTGATAAAATCTTGACAATATTGAATAAAACTGTAGTTGTAATTAATTCAGTAGAAACATTAAGTCAAGTTATCAATTTAAACTTTGACCTTTCATTACAATCAGATAAAACAATTTTAAATTCAGCTGAAAATATAATATTGATATTTTATGATTCATCTTCAAATAATAACAAGACACAGATTACAGTTGAACTTCTACGTCTTAAAAAAAAGGTCGAGTTCTATTGTTGGAATTATGCTACTGATGTCATGAAAACAAAAAGCAAATATCCGAAAATCAAAATTACTGCATATTTTGATTTAATCCAAAACAATATAAATTCCTTTTTTTCCTACGACATCGTAGAACGGGTAAAAAATTACCATCTAATTACACTTATTACGTTTGTTTTCAATAATAATCAACAGTTTTTATTGAAATTCTATGTATTTCTCAAACAGCTAGTTTTGTTCACGAAAGAAATGGAATTCAGAGGTCAATCAACAGTTTAAATTGAATATGGGTAATTTTTTAACCCTATCCCGACCATTGACCAGTGGCGTAGCCATGGGGGGGTTTTTCCGGGTACAACCCCCCTCCTTGAGACTGTAAAAGAGGCCCCAAAAACGAGTAAGGCCTCAATAAATAAAACGATAATATTGGTTACTGGAGGTAAAAAATGTTTTCATACACGAAGACAAAATAATGTTATTGCTAGAAAAAAACCAATAGTTTTTTTTTTTTTTTTTTTGATAGAGGAGTGATAAGCCTCCTCACCACTGCGACCTATATAAATCTATTCAAAACCACGGACCTCTTACGTGCTAGTAAAAGCATTTCCAAGAGCCGTAAATCTTCTCCGTAAATCAACTAAAAACCAATAGTTGAATGTCTACTATAAATAATATTATTTTATTATTTATCCGGTATGACATGAATGATAAAAAAGTACGTTCCGAGCGGGTGCGGGCTTGCTTGTAGTGGCACCTGCCCATCCGTCGCGTCGGTGACAGGGCCTGCGTGAAGGGTGGTATGTGCGCACGCGCATGAGTCATACCGTAGTCAGGTGATCAACTCGCCTATACAGTTTAGCCAACCACACAACCCTTAACAACCAAAGCCTAGCCTGGCTTTCCTCGATGTCCATCGTAAATTTTTATCACAACAAACGATGAGCTTTCTTTAAAGCCGCATAGAATGGACTAGCGTTTATAGGTCAGGTGGTTGTAATTTGTAAAAATGTATCTGTTGTTATGCAATGAAAATAAACACTTATAGTGAAACAGTCAATGTAACATTAATTTGAAACCACTATTCCTTGTTAAATTGACACTATAAAAGTAGTATTTCTTAAGTTTTATATATTAAAATTTATTTACAATTAATTAACGTACTAACAATATACAAAAAGTGGTTCTAAGTTCATAAGCAAAAGATTTGCAAAAGCAATGATTTATTAAATTTAAGCTTTTACTATACCCAATTTATATACTTTATTTTAATTAATACTCGTACAAAATTACTGTTTTTGAGCCTCAAATCACGTTTTTAACATAAAAATTCCATACCCCAGACCCCCCGGAAGGGCCCCGAAGTCTCCGGTAACCCCCCCCCCCATTTCCAAATCCTGGCTACGCTACTGCCGTTGACTCTTCAATAATGACTCTTTCTTTCTGGAATGCTCAAAAATGTATGTTGAAATTGTATGTATTGCTCAAATAACTACTTACTTCTGTTCATGAAAATTATCAAATAAATGTCTTTCATAGGCAATTCCGATAAAAAATAGAGTCCGTGGTACATTACCTGGACATTGCTATATTTTCTCTTGCTTTACAAAAAGAAAAACTGTTTTTTCGTTTATAAAAATTGTTTTTATGCTCAGTAAATAATTCTAAGTTAGATTTTGTTATATCTTTTCCATTTTTTAGGGAAAACATAATTGTTTTGACACATTAATTTGAAAAAAATAAGGGTCCTTCGTGAACCTATTTCCACCGTTGACACTTTCGTCAACATCACAGACGTTCAAGTTTGCCCGTAATACACAAGTACATAAAGTAAATAACCTACAAAATACCATGCAGAATTAAATCAACATTTCTACAAAACATACTTTACATTCTAACTTAACTACAAAACAAATAAATTTGTCACTAACCCGTGTTTCAACTGTGGAGTGTGGTTCTGCGTGGGATTCGGCTTCATGTACAAGTTAAACAAAGACTTTGTGGATAGCCTAAACACACGTACACATACACAGACATGCGGATTACTACTCTAGTCAAAAAAACGTGCAAACAGATCAAAATACAAAAACTAAAATGTTAACACAAAAAAATATTTGCTTACAGAAGGTTAAGGTGGAATGATTTCAAGAAAACTTCTACGCTTGGGACTAGATAGACGAAATTTTACTCTGAAAATTATGTAAGGACTTTCCAACTAAGCATAATATTACTAAATACAGGATGGGCCATAAGTCAGTTGTCACTAGCAATCCTTAGACATTGTTTTGCCTAGCGTAGTCGTAGTCTGTTGTGAACTTGACTACAGTTGTGAACTCGATTACAATTATGCATAATTTAGTTTACACTAGCAGTTTGAGGTTATTTTGTTGTTGTTTGTTATTTAACCCTAGAACCGGCAGCTTTAACGAAAATGGATTTTTTGGGGTGTGCAAGCATTTATTCAAAAATTTGCCAAAAATAGTAAATGAACCCCAATCCAAAAGTGTTTCATAGCTCTTTTTTATAAAAAGGTTCAAAAAAATTATATATGCCAGTAAAAAATGATAGATGTAAAATTTACAAAGTTATTAGCTCAAGAAACAAAAAATGTTCAGTTACGAAAAATAAAAGTTAAACTTTAAGTCTTCATAAAAAGTAGTAAACATTTTTTTGTAATTTTTTCCATAAATATAAAAAAGTTTCGTAATTTAGTTTTAAATAGAACTGTATAAAACTTTTATCATTTTCAAATTTCTTATTTTTAAAACACGAGTTTTTATGTTTCTACTACAAGTCTGCTTTCAAAAGTATGCCAAGATAATTTACTAATATATGCTTTGCCCAAAAATGAAATATTATTATAACAAAGTGTAGAGAATAAATCAAAGAACTGAACTGTATACTTGTAAATTATCTTTTCATAAAAGTTTTTGACTTAGACTTATTTGAATAACAAAGGTGAGAAAAAATTTAGGAATCTCTTGCCCGTTCACGCTATAAATAACTCCTATGTCTACCCATGTTATAAAAGTCCGTTAGGGTTCAAATTTAAAACTTAGATGAGACCGTATTAGCAGTCACTTTCCCACGGTCCTACACAATAAACTGTTCAAATATAGCATATTTGGTTTACCGGGAAAGTTAGCTTGAAGCATTATGTTTACAAATATACCAAAATATCTCTAAAAAACTATAGAGGTCACACAGATATTACGTGAAATAAATGACGCTGTTTATTGGTTGGAAAACTGACCAATTGCAAGGGTCTACAAAACCCCTTACAACTTCAGAACTATTTGTCCGATTTTTGATTGGATGGAAATTTTGGATAGGGGAAATTGTGATGAATCCATCGATACATAGGTTCAACTAAGAAAACCTACTGGGCGGGCTTTAGAGATTGACGAAAGTTGAGTTATTTCGTTATGTTTTGTATGAATTTTCGGGCGCCGATTGATTTTTAGAAAACTAATAAACTGCAACTATGATTACGTGTGTAAATATACGTTTTAGAAAGAAATTGTAAATACAAAAATTGAAGTTTGAATCATTACCTTTCCAATGGTGTTTGTCTTTTTGAGATTGGAAGATTTTTAGTGGGTCAAATATTCAATACAATCACTCGTTACAAATGTGTTGGAGTGACGGTACATTATGTACCGTCTGCCGGTTCTAGGGTTAATCAGTGATGAATAGAAAATTAAGTACAGAACAGCGTGTACTTGTGTTACAATCATGGTGGAAATGTGAAAATAATAACAGTATGTTTGTGATTCGTTTGTGGAACGTTTTCCAAACGTCAAACCTCCATCTCGACAAGGTATTCGGAAATTAAATGTAAGACTCTAAGAGACTGGGTCAGTGGCGGAACTTTCTCGTTCAGGTAGGCCAGTTCTGTAACTACAGAAGAGAATCTTAATGTTGTTCCGCAATGTTTTGTGCAATCACCCACTAAATCTAAAAGTAAAGCGTCCAAAGAGTATGGAATAGCAAGAACAAGTCTACGGAGGATGCAGAAAAAGCTGAAATTTTTAGCATATAGGCCTACTTTACTTCAAGGCCTACATGAAGAAGGACAGGCGTTTGGAATTGTGCGAGAGATACACAATCCGAGAAACTTTCCCAATGAAAACTTTGATGCATGGATTGGCAGGCGGGGCACTATCGAATGGCCTCCACGATCCCCAGATATCATATCCATGGATTTTTCAGTCTAGGGTATACTAAAAAATTAGTTTTATTCCGTCAAGATTAGTGATGTTGAACATTCGAAGGAACGAATCCAATCAGAATGTGAAAACCTGCAGTCCTTGAAGATTTACGACGATATTTGAAAATCATTGTTGAAAAGATGTAATGTTTATGTAGAACTGTGTTGAAACTAATTATGAGCATCTTTCGTAGGTAATTTTTATAACAAATTTTTACTTTATACGAATAAAGTAGGGTTTTGTATTTTCATTTTTGACAACTGACTTATAGCCCACCCTGTATTGCTTTATTTGTAGTAAAGTAGGTTTTAGAGCAATCATTTTTATTTCGCAAAATATAATTAAATTGTTTGAGATGATTTTGAAAAATTAATATTTTATAAAAGAAGAACATCTATAACAAAATGTACACTTTCTTTACAACATTCTGACAAAAAAATTCAAAAATTAATTAAAAATGTCTATTGTCTCTTCTGTAAGCTAAATTTCTACTCAAATTTTTACCACAAATCAAAATACAATTACCGTACAAATAATAACAACTTAAAAATACAGTATCTAAAAAATCAACAAAACATAAATTAATTATACTTCTACTACTAGTAAATGATATAATAAAGTACAATACCTTTTATTTTCCGTCAGTGAACCTCTTTGTTTAAAACTTGTTTATAACGTAGTTTTTGACGAGTTTTGAGAATTTATCTCATCATCAGAAATATACATGGAAGTCGTCAAAACGTTAAATACTCATAACACACAACACATTTAAAAAACACAGTATGTAGATGCGCATCTTACGACTCCCGGATATCGACTGGTTGTGCGTTTTCATAACACGAAATAAATCTACAATATGCCGCGGGCATTCTGAATTGTTATCGCTGTGTCATACAGGGTGTTCAAATCAAAGTTCAGTTGGTCGTTACAATGTTCATTATTTGAGTTTAATATTTTAAAAGGCCTCTATGATTGATAAGCTGCTCGCAAAACACATCAATAAATCCTAAAGACCCCTGAAAGATAAAGCCAAGTCTACCTTTGTTTCAACTGAATATGGCAGCATCCTTCCCAACCAGTGGCGGCTGGTGAATTATTACATTGGGGGTTCAAATCTACCGGGAAGGGGGTCCTGAAAATTTGTTTTTAGTACTAAACATAAGAATTTCTACTTTTAGGCCTGTTTTTACTAAAATTTGGTTGTTTTAAGACATCTCTGAAAAGCGTGCAATGAGATGAAATCGGGTTACAGTTTTCATGATAGATTGGAATATAGATATTAATTTTAAATGGAAAATTGAGAACAATATTGTCTTACATAGAAGCCGATACTTTATTAATTAGTTTATTTAAGTTTTTAGTTCATAAAGTGACTCATAAATAATGAAGTGACACAAATACCTGTGTACTTTAATAGCACACTTTTCTTGAAGAGGTAAAGAAGAAAAGTTACCCTTAGCAAAGCTGTAACGCTGTTCATTCTAATAACAACACTGAACTGCAATAATATTATTTAATAATATGTCCACACTAACACAAACTTAATCCATGAACTTCATAGAATACACAACTGACATAACCTATAAATCAAAGAAGTAAACAAACACCAACTACGTAAAGGAAAAAATAGGCGTAAGGTTTTTTTTTACAAAACACTGTTGTGAACTGCAGCTTCGGCTATCTTCGGAAGGAGTCGGGAGTCGCTGCATTTAGATTGCAGCGAAAAACAACGTTGAAACGGCTATTCCCCCACCGTTCCCCTGTACCCCCTCGCCTAGGCCAGGAGGTTCGTTCTTTGAATTGAACCAAGCAGCTGAAAACAACGTAGGAGAGCTGCGCGTTGTTACTCTAAGTCGTATTTTAACAACTTTTCAATCTATATTGTTAGATTTATGAAAAAAGTACTAAATATTTATATTTGTTATAAAATATTATGTTATTAACGCAATTTGCTTGGGGGTTCACTGAACCAGTGAACCTATAGCACGAGCCGCCACTGTTCCCAACATAAATACCTCCACCTTCAAAAAAATCAATAGAACCATCGCATTCCGCACCAATAATAACATAAAAAAATTACTCCAACCATAAAAATATAAATGGTTGGAAACCCAAACAGGTGTCTATAAATTAACGTGTGGTAGCTGTGACAAGTTTTATATAGGTCAAACGGGAAGAGCTTTCAAGGTTCGGTTTAAAGAACACCTGCCAAAGAGGATTATTTCGGGTAATAAATCCAACTATGCGCGTCATTTAACGAAGACCATAGTTACGCGGACTTTGACAGCAACTTCAAACCAATTAAGATTTGCAGTAAAGGCAAATATATGAACACCGTAGAAGAATTTGAAATCTACAAGGCTTTTAAAATATTAAACTCAAATAATGAACACCGATTACTAAACGACCAACTGAACTTTGATCGAACACCCTGTACGACGCAGCGATAAAACTTCAGAACGCCTGCGGCGTATTGTAGTTTTATTTCGTGTTCCGTCTGATAACGCACAACCAGTCGATATCCGGGAGTCGTAAGATGCGCACCTACTTACTGTGTTTTTTAAATGTGTTGTGTGTTTGTGTATGTGCATTTAACGTTTTGACGACCTCCATGCATAGAGGGACTTTCTGACGATGTGATAAATTTTCAAAATGCGTCAAGAACTTCAAACAAGTTTTAAACAAATAGGTTCACTGACGGAAAATAAAAGGTATTGTACTTTAATATGTATATTAGTGACCTGGATACTGGAAAAATGAATTCATTACTAGTAAATAAATTAAAGAAAAAGAGAAATTCAAAGGAATAATTTACATCTGTAATAGTTACAACTCTAGGATAGATGAGTCCAACACTCACCTTCATACTGATTAGTACATTGTACATTGCTGTAGCTAAATATAGAGTACTGTTAATAATGATACAACACCCAGAGGTTAAAATAATTAACTTTCAATTTGGTACCTTACTAGACAATTACCTAGCTAGGCCCAACTACAGACAATTTAGTTGATTAAACCTTTACTAAAATAATAACAGGAAATGTATTACCTAAATGGGAAGATAGGCCCATAAAATCCAAATTATGCTACGGGAATTACACATAATTTCCAAATAAAGTTTTAATAATTCAATGTTGCACCTTGAAGCCTGACATTGCATGTCATCTACCCATAACACGGGGGATAGCATGGGGCTAAACTGTTTCCAACTATGATTAATTGTTTAACTAAGTTGGTGTGGTTGTCTTTGCAATTCAACTTACCTGTGAACTTTTAGTTATGACTAAATGCAGCAGTGAGGATGGGTAAATATATCTTTCCTTATATAATTTAAAACATGCTTGGAGAGACTTTACTTAAAGTTTATTGTGGAAATAGAGCAACGTCCAGCTCTTTACGATACCAGCTGTAAGGAGTATAGCAAACAAATATAAAAGCAAAGTGTCGGATTTGCAAGGCAATGGAGGAAGATTGGGCCAACTCACTGACATCTTGTAATACTGGAAAATATTGACTGGGTATTTCCTAAGATCACTAAACATAATTTGGAACTGCCCAACCAATATCAAAGCCGGTCTAGATTCTACTCTGGGGTAACAATAAAACTCTGGGTGGCAGAGTTTAAACAAGGCCGTACTAAGATAATAAGATGAATATCACAATGGTGGACTAAGTGAGGTGACTACAGAAATGACTACTATCATCCAACGGTCGTCTGAAAGAGCTCAAGCTAGCAGACATGGTAGGCATTTCCAAAAGTGCTGCACATTGCATATTGACTCAAAATTTGAACATGAGAAAGCTGTGCCGTGTTTACTCACAATGGAACCATTCATTTGTGTTTCAATCGAGTGTTCGTAGTTGTTTCGCAGCAGTTAAGCCGAGTTTTTGCGTCGATATATAACCAGGGATGAAACATGGTTCCATCACTTCACGCCTGAGATAAAGGAACAGCGAAAATAATGGAATGAAAGGGTCGAAATAAAGTGACACTTCTATCTACATGGCGTCAGTTTTTTAGGATGCGAGTGGGATAATTTTCATTGATTATCTTATGAAAAGGAAAAACAATGAACAGCCGGTATTATACAACTTATTGCAATGTTTAAGCAATGAAATGAAGAAAAAAACGGCAGAATTTGGCGAAAAAGAAAATGTTGTTTCGTCAAGACAAAGACCAGTTCACACATCCGTTATCGCGGTAGCCAAAATTAATGAGTTAAGGGTCGGCTCTAGTGAAACAGAAAGCAACCTGCGACTCCCTATAGCAACTGTAGGTTACGCGGACATTGCTCATCCTAAATCCATTTAAAACCCGCAATTATTCAAATAGCGTTTTTTTTTAAAGTACCAAACTCTTGGGGACAAAATTCTTCATTCGAATGGCTTGGTAATTTTTCGCTATAAATAATAGTAACAACGTAAAAAATATTTAAAATCACCCTATAGCGGCGGTAGGTTACACGGACATTGCTCAGCCTAAATCCATTTAAAACCCGCAATTGTTCAAATAGCGTTTTTTAAAAAATACTAAAATCTTGGGGACGAAATTCTTCAGGCGAATGGCTTGGCAGTTTTTCGCTATAATTAATAGTGACAGCATAAAAAATTAAAAATCAATGTTTTAAATTGTTAATAAATATTAAACAAAATATTTTTCTTAATTTTTAAAAAGCCATTTGCATGCATATTGACCATAGCTTTAAAATGACATATCGTTTATAATTTTCCGATCAAAAATAAAGGAAAAATTTAACATTGGTCTTATGGAGTGTCAGCCAATATGGCCGACAGCTAGAGCCGACCCTTAATGTTGGAATTGATTCCTCACATACTCTACTCCCCAGATTTAGTCCCGTCGGATTATGTTCTTTTTCCACACTTAAAAAATTGCTCGGTGGTAATAGATTTCCCAACAATGAAGTCTGCTGTTGATGGCTCATTTGAGGAGCTTGAAATTCTTACTATAAACAGGATATCGAAGCTGTTGAACATCGCTGGGGAAAGTGTGTTGAACTAAAAGGAGACTATGTTGAGAGATACAGGTTGAGTTTTCTTTGTTAGGTTGAGTACTTCTAGTACTATCCTCGTACATAAATAGCCTAATGTTTCTGAATAAAACTGATTTTGTTGAGTTTAGTAATTTAATTCGTTGATTTTGTCTGAGCCGACGAAAATCTGGACATAAACACAGAAAGGTTTATGTTTCTATTAGAAAAAAATTGCTTAATAAGGTCCATCTTATGACTTTTTGTCGTGGTATTATGACGACATGTTTCGGAGCTGTAGCTCCATCATGTGGTCATATTCACTTTGGTTAGATCGTCGTACATTAAAATGTTACACGTATAAGTATTCATACAGACACTAACATTTAAAATAAAATGGATACGTACATCTCAAGGTGCTCCTTCGAGTACTGACGGTATGATGTCCTATCGATCCTTATCTCTGTTTATTTTATTCAAGTGGTTAATAGTTATATCGTATAATTGGTGGGAGTGAAACAAAAGTGGATACATATATGTGTAAAATTTTAATGTACGACAATCTCACCAGAGTGAATATGACGATGGAGTTACAGCTTCGAAACATGTCGTCGTAATACCACAACAAGAAGTCACAAGACGGACATTATTAAGATAATATAATTATTATTAATTGAAAGTGACTTGGAACCTAAGTATTATTTGATGGAGTTAACTCTCCAAAGGATTCATCAAAGATAAGGGCAGTATGCCTTTATGTCAGTATTAGCATTGTATTTGGATAACCTAATAGAACTCCGATCCAATGCAATATTTCGTTCTACTGGAAATTTGACGGTAGTGGCGCTATCTATTGGGGAAACGACGGAAGCTGTGTGAAACAACAATGCTACCAATGATTTCTCCCTAGCGCTACCTCGCGGCACGATCATGCACTATTTTCCCGACAATCTAATTTTCGCCACACTGCTGCCGTATGGATGCAAGATCTATTTATTATTCATGATCTATGGTATTAGTGGGAAGAGTTTGTTGGGCACTGAATAGTTTCCGATTCACTAACTGTGCTCATATCACGCACGAGTAATATAATTCACAAGGTTAAACAGCCATTTCACGTTATTCCATATTTTTGTGTCTGTTCAGCTATGAATAAATGTTCTTTATTTTAAAGTAGACATCATGAATAAACAAAAATACATAACTAGTTTTACTACATAAGCGAAATAACAACAGTTTGAGCAACTGATTAAACCAAATAAAAACTTACCTAGAGTTATGATTAGGACTGGACACACTGTTGAAGTCCCCTGTAGAGCTCCACCGTTTGGATAAAGAAAGGTTCCCAGCGGACGATGTGGGCGTAGGTGTTTTGGCAGTAGGCCTTGTCGGAGATGGTGAGGGGGATGTGGGAACGGGGGAAACACTACTTGAGCTTGGTGAATCAGAATGCAACGAGCCTGTTGACTGGTAGTGCACTACTCTTCTGAAACAATTGAACAAAGTGTTAGTGTTTTGTTGTAGTTGTAGTTTTATAATCAGCTGATCTTGGAAACCGATGACTGTAGACAATGCATTGCTGATAGGAAGTTATAAAATTAATGGGAAAGATTTATGGTTATGTTGAGTTAGTTAATTTTTAAGCAGTTAATTCGGTATTACTTAAGGTTACAATTTGATACACTAATAGATGAGACAAAGACACAGTATATGTTCTAAATATTTCAATGTTTGTAACTACTGTTAGGTATCAAGGCAATTCATTGTCCTTCCTCTCGATCAGCTGATCTACAACTCAATGACCATGCTAAAGGTCATGTACGCCAACAGCCAGCATGACTTACATAGCAACAGATATCCAGGTTTAAAGAAACGATTTGTTTGGTCCACACTACATGGTATGCTACCCTCATGAGGCAAGATAATTTGCTAGCTTTTAACCCAGAAGTTGGCAGTTGTGTTATGTCAGCACGCTGACAGGACTGGATTTAAAAATAGGCCCAAGAGTTTTGGCCGCCCTCTCATACCTTAAGACAATTATTTGTATGATGGCAAACCATATTATCATAAATGATTATTACAATTATATTATCACCTTATTATTATATATTTATAATTTCTAGTGCACTCATAATCTCATAGTTGTTCATTTGCATTCCATAAATCAGGATCAGAACTGAAAACGACAGTTCTCCCACTGTGTGAATCAACTACCTCTTCAGGTTGATTTTCAAAAACAGCCTGTGCCGAAACGGATTCACAAACTGCTTCGAATTTAGAAGTGACAGAAGAAACAGGCGGTTTTTCACTGTGGGCGATTCCACATTCAGCACTGCATTAAAAAAGGACGTAAAAAAGTTTTACGAATCTGCTTTGTAACTTTTACATTTTTCTTTACACTTTTTTTAACTCTGCGCGCCACTAGGTTTCGGTTTATGGCGCACTGTAGACACAGACACTGCAATTTAAAAAACACGATGATAATTATTTCAACGAACTCGTGCCACACCATAAAAAAGCTGCACGATAAACGTCAGAGTAGAACCTGGTTCAACCTAGCCACAGCCAGTAGAGACACACTGATAGCCAAGCGTATGACTCGAGCTGCGGATGTCGATAGACGTGAGTTACAAACCGCCACTGTAACTCTTTGCACGAAACTTTAATGAATAATTATACATACACGAATAAACTGTATGAAAGAAAATTAAATGAAGACTTCTCTTAACTTATCATAAACACTTTCTTTGTTATTTAAGCAAATTAATACTTTTTTAGCTTGTGGTACCCAGGCATTGAGCGCCCCTAGGCCCGGGCGCAATGAACATATTGTTTTATGTAAATACGTTATCATCATCTATGTTTAATTGTAAAAGTCGCAAGTGCAACAAAAGTGTGCTAGCCAACTTTCTCGTGTGTGAACTAATTATTTGCAAGTGTGTGGTCAGTGAACAAAGAAGCAAGAATAGACGATTACTATCAACCAGTGGACAAAATACAAGGTACAACTTTCATTTTGTATTACTATCAAACATAGATGTGGCTTTTATTATTGCATTGCTTTAAGGTAATTCAGTTGGCAACACATTAATTATCTGGTCCTCCAACATATCTTTGTTAGTTTAATAGAGATAGAAACAACTAAAGTAAGCTTACAGTAATCCTTTCATAAATCAGCCCCTCTGGATCGTCCAACCTGCCTACGGATATTAAATAACTACAGTAAGACCTCGATAATCCGGCACACTCGGGGATCCGGTGATGCCGGATTATCAAGGTCTTTCTTTAAAATGGTTTCAACAGGGAATAAACTATAAATAAACACTTAAATTACCCGTTGAAACTACGTAGCAATAACTGCGTAGAGAGATTGCCGCTAACTGATGGGCCTCAGGTAGGGACGGCCCCATTCCTCTTTGTTGTTGGCTTCCGTTAGTCAGTACGTGGTGGGGGTTTGCTATTTTTACTCCAGCCTGTCACAAATTCTTCGAACCCCTTTCACTTCCAAACCGTGTAAAGAGGTTTTAAATCGAACAACTATTTACAATAAATTCAATGTATATTTTCCAAAGACTTCAATTTTTTCAAATAATATTCATTAAGTGGAATACGTTCAACAAAATACTGTCAGCAACGAAAGTGTTGAACGGTCCCTTTAACCGGGAACATTTTTAAAGGACGATTAGAGCACATTGTTTTGAATCGGTTAATAGAAATGTTGGTTGAAATGTTTGTTTTGGACAAGTTTATTGAGCAGTAAATTTTTACACACTGTTTTCGACGGATGCGGAGCCAAAAGACAATGTAGACCGGGCCTAAATCACTCAATAATTATAAAAACTGCCGTTTTAATGAGTGCCAATTTTCAAGATGATGGATGCCGAACTATCGGGTCTGCCGGACTATCGAGTGCGGGATTATCGAGGTGTTACTTTATATGAAATTAACAGCAGGCCTATATCAGTACATACATGTGAGTTTAACAATATGCTGCCCCAAGTGCCACAAGATTGTACCTACTCAAAATATGTTTTTTCTTTGAGGTTAAAACAGTACAGTATTTCATTCTTCTTAAAAGTGTTTAAACAGCAGACGTTTTTAATGTATGGTAGTTAAATTTACCAATATTTATAACATCAGAAGTTATTGTGGCTGCGTAAAATGTGACAGAAAGCAGAGGCTGTATGCTAACATCACAGATACCGTGTCATTTATCATTAATTAATTCTTAACATTCAGTATGAATTTTTGATTTTTAAAATTTTTATTTTACTGTGAAAGTTTATAACTTTTTTTAGACTAGTTTACATTATTTTTTTGACAGGAGAAAAACAGAAACAAACGTTTTCAATTATGAAAGATAAACTTCAAACCAAAAGAATTACGGTATTCATAAATGTAAGTTTTCTTAATAATAATCAATATTACCTTAGTTTGGTACGTCAACATAGGACAAACTGGACGACCATTCATTAAAAGCTTCAAAGAACATCTACCTTCCAAACTTTTGAACCCCAAAAAATCAAGTTATGCCGAACATCTTATTGATAACACACATACGTACACGGATTTTAACAATAATATGAGCATTTTGCACGTATGTAAGAAGGGGCGCGTCATGAATACTTTGGAAGAGTATGAAATTTACAAAGCCAGAATAAGCACGGCTCCACATTTGCTAAACGACCAATTAGCCTTTCAATCAAATATAATCTTCGATACCATCATTAACGCCGGAAGGGCAGGACAAAGTTTGGCAAGTAAATAAGATAACGGCAGAAGCAGCTTCAGTTAGTGACTAACATCCATGACGTGCACGTCAGATGCGTAAATTGAACTTTTAATAAATTTTAACGATCTCCACTCGGAGCTATTATATGTTTTTATTAATGTTTTTGTGTTGTAAAGTGTTTACCTGAGGATGGGTGAATGCCCGAAACCGCAGTCGTAAAATAAGAAGTGAGAAGGAAGGATTAGTTGACGTACCAAACTAAGGTAATATTGATTATTATTAATTAATATACTAATCCGTAGGTTAAACCATGGATTGTAAGTTTTCTGTTCTGCATTTTATTTTACTACACTATTGCCACTCTACGCTTGTTACTCCATTGATCAAAAGCAGGAATAAATTACTATACCGGGAGTTGCAAAATGAATATCAGGGTTTTAAGCCTTTGTAGTATTTATTACATTTAAATTACAAATATAAATATTACATTAAATGTAAAAGCAACTCAAACAGTTGTGTTGGTACACCTGTGCATGCACTGTTTCCTATGTTTTCCATTAGACAGTGAAAGTAGCAAAAATGGTGACCAGTGAACAGAAAGCTTTTTGTGTTTTACAGTTTGCAAGGTCTGAATCTGTAGTTACAATGCAACGTGCGTTCCATATTAAGTTCAAATGTTATCCTCCAAGTGATGGAGTAATCCAGACGTGTAATCCAACATCTGTAGATGGTGTCTTCAGTTTGAATACACCGAGTGTCATCAGTTTGAAGACACCGCCGAGTGTTATCAGTTTGAAGACACTGCCGAGTGTCATCAGTTTGAAGACACCGCCGAGTGTCATCAGTTTGAAGACACTGCCGAGTGTCATCAGTTTGAAGACACCGCCGAGTGTCATCAGTTTGAAGACACCGCCGAGTGTCATCAGTTTGAAGACACCGAGTGTCACAAGTTTGAAGACACCGAGTGTCATTAGTTTGAAGACACCGGCTGCCTTTGCAATGGGAAGAGTACGGGAAGGCCGGTGATATAATATATGTTAGTAAGACTTTCATTTTTAGCTAAGCTTTTTTTGCAAACCGGTCTAACAATAGGACGAATTACAAAGAACCTACTGTATATACTTTTAATGCTGATAAATTGTTAGTGGAACCTGAAGATAAAGGCACTTCGATGTGTGAAACATGTAGGCTAAAAATGTATTCTGAGGCATAATTATATAAAAATATTTACTATTGTAAAAGAACACAGATATTTTCCAGAAAACTTCATTCCACAAGCTCTTTGCGGTTATGTTTTACAGCCAACTTTTTATTCGCTGAATTGGGTACAAAAACATCACGCTAAAAACTGTGAGGTTAGTTTCAAAATCACTCAAGTCATACAATACAAATACAACACAGGTAGGTGCTTAAGCAGACACAGTTGACTAGATTCAGGTACACAGTCTTCCAACAATTTTGTTTGTCTTAATAAACAATTACCACTGGGATAAAAAAAAAACTGTACTCATAATAGATTTATAAAACAATTGTATACACGGTACAATAATTCAAGGACATAAGCTATTCTGCAGTGATGTTTGATTTTATTCATTTTGAACACGAATTCGTATTTCATGCACCACACGTTTCTCGTTTTTAATCATACAAGTATTTTCATACCTATTAAAAATTCACAATCATAAATTTTTAGGACAATCTGTATAGGGCTAGGAGAAATTATTTTTAACCCCCGACGCAAACTTTTCTCATTTTACTTCTTTTTTATGTTATATCTAATATTCAGTTTGATTTATCTTGTATGCAGATGTTTTGTATGTATTTATAACTATATATATTATATAAATATATAATTAAATGTTTTATACGCAAACAAATTTATACTTATACAAAAATACCCATGAAAAAAAGATGACATCCCAGTTCATCTTCAATGTCCGATTCTGCATTTGTAAAGAACAGTTCGATTTCATTATCATTAAAATCACAAGACAATAACTAGCCATTAGATGTGTAAACAGAATCAAAACATAGTCACAAACAAGGTTAACTATAGAGACGCACACCAAACTATAAATAAACTAGATGCATGGTAGGCATGGATTTTTGTAAACAAAATTGTCTGTTGCATTTAGTTTTAGTTTAAACATTCAGCTTCTTTAAAAAAAATAGCAGATAGCCTTACTAGGATTGATTTACAGGGTTTCATTTAGCGCTAAATACAGCTTCTTAAAAAAAATAACAGATAGCGTTACTAGTATTAGTACTTTGAACAGAAAAATACAAAACGTACCCGTACGGGCGTAGTTCTTTAAGAAGGTTTAGCGGCAAACGAACCTGTATGTTTGTAATACTCAAAAGGTTAAGCAGCCCATGTCAAGTTTGAAATCAATCGTTTTAACCGTTATAAAGATACAAATTACATATATAAAAAAAAAAACAGCAGCTAGACGGAAGAAGGACCAATAATTATTGGAACTTTTAACTGTAAATGATGTCTACACTTTTTATACACCCTGTACAGTTATCCAGGTTAAGAAACAAATAATGTGAGTTTTCAGTTAGGGCCTATGGCTTTCATAGTCAGTTGTGTAATCTGAAAAAACAAAACTTTAATACTGGATTTGATGCGATTCTGACGAGAATTACTTAAATTGAAACATGTTTAAAGAAAGAACACACACAATCTGTTGTTTCCTGAGATGGACATACACATCTTACTTGTTGACAAGCTTAAAACGTTTTCTTGACAAGCATCTCACATTAAATTACACACCAAAATTTTATGTAATTGTCTAAATAAATGCGGGACGAGCACTAAAAAGTTGCAACACAAACAAAAAGCTAAAAAAATCAAAATGAAAAACCTTCTCAACAACGACCGTTGATCCTCTTGGATTTGATTGATATTTTGATGAGAGCCGGATAAACTCTTCCGCAATGGCCTGAAATATCAAATACTGAGATTTGGTTTACATAAAAACAAATATTCTTATTTCAGAGAAGGCACCACGTAGAATTCTTTTTATATCTAAGAAATGGTAAAACAATGTTTTTTATGTCACCAGTCTAACAGATTTTACAGGACGAAACATTTCGACAGATTAATAAAACTTATCACCTTCAAATGTTTTCAACACATTTTAAAACTTCCAAAAATATACCAACTTCCGGCTATTTTTCATTTCTCTAGAGTTCAGTTACTGAAATAATGTTTTTTTTTTACTCTATTAGACTATGAGTGGTGTAACAAACAATGAGCCTTGTGAATAACCCTGCAACTGTTCATGCTAATTTTGTGCAATGTTATTTTGGTGCATGTGCAAGGATTTTTTTTAAATTCACCAAATATAGTAATTATAAACCAATCCAAAAGTGATCCACAGCATTCTTGTAGAGAAAGGGTCAAAGAATTCATATATAATTTTTTTTAAATGTACAAAAGTTTTGTAATTTAGTTCTAAATAGATCTGTAAAAAATATTTATCTATTTTAAATTTCTTATTTTGAAAACACCAGTTTTTATGTTACTACTACGTTACTTTTTTTTTACAAGTTCCCTAAATATTTTCCGTTTCCCTCACTTCCTCCAACCGTAGGAACTTTGTTAGATAGTACGCAGTTGTCTTAGCAGTCACAATAAATCGTTTAAACGAATTTGCACTCAAATAATATTTCTTATAACATGTTATTTATCAAAATAACCATTTACATTGATTATTACACTAACAAAATTCTAAACAAAACATAATTAGATTCAGAGCAGCTTTGATAGCTAAAAGCTAATGCTAAGCATACAGTATTGGCAAAACAATTATAGGATGGATCTTTTAACACACGGATGTGGTATGGTTTCAAGTGTATCCAACAAATAAAAGCCAGGTGTGTGCTTAAGACCACTCGGGAGAAGTGCAAACTTCTATGGCGATATTCTGATTTACACTTCAAAAGTATAGAAAATATTGAATAAAAACACAATTTATGAAATGAGGAAGCATGATGTCAATTTCAGAGGTATTGCCAAGTAAACTATTTTAACACAACTTGCGAAATGAGGAAGCACAATGTCCATTTCATAGATATTACCAAACCTATATACTCTGCTATATACACATGTGTACTATAGTACTATATATGGTAGAGCAGAGGTTCTTAACCTGGGGGAATGCTCCCCGTAGGAGGGGGGGGGGGGTAGAAGAATTTCAAGAGAGGCATGAGTGTATTAAAAAAATAAAAAAGTAAAATCATAATTTACTCGAATTTTGTGCAAGCCCTGTCTTTAATGTTGTAAAAATTACTGGTACTACATGCAAACCTATACATGGAGAATTTTCAATACACAGGGCATTGCGTGCTTCACACGCCAACCTCCGTATTGGGAGTATTTTCAATATACAGTTTGCATTCCAATTTTAAGCCTATGTGCAATAGCGCACGTAGACAGAATCATTATTTTGCAAATCGCAGTACGTTCCCGTCTGAAATTCTGAAAGCGATTCGGATAGTTGGAGTTCAGATAGTTGGCGTTTTACTGTATAATGTAAAAGTAATGTCAAACGAGTGAGGTGCAAAAATGGGTATTCAGTCTCGTATATTGTGGGGAAGCAAATGCTTGATTTATACTGAAAGTGCAACAACTCTCATAGAAGAAATAAAAATTCATATTGGAATAGGTAGCTCTATTTTTCTGTGCAGCAAGATATCAGCAGAAAATCATTTGCCTCATCTTTTGAAATCAAACTTGGACAGTTTATTGACTTTTGGAAATGTTCAGAATCAAATTAACATTTTTTTTTATTTTCTCATTGCAGCAACTATATACTGTTCAAACTGAAGACGTTTCTTATTTTGTCTTATCCGACAAACAATTTTAGTGATAGTCTAATTAATGCGTAAGTACCTAGAATGTTTAAAATTACTAAGAAACTTAGTTCTACAAAGGGCAATTTACGAGTCCAGCTTTTGTCCTTACAGAGTTGAAATTACAACTATTTGCAAATTAAACTGCTGTGTAAGCACATACAAGCTTTAACAGGCTTTTAAAACTAAGCTTGGTGTTCCTCCTGTGAGGGTTGGAAGCGGATTACCGAATTAAATTCATATGTAATAATAACACAGCCTGAACCTGTACACTTCGACAAGTTCAAACGGAGCAAACTAAACTGCATTTCATGTTAAATTGTATAGTTTTTCGAAAATTGTCGAACAAAAACTTGTATTTACAAAAAGTGTAAAATTTTTATTCTCCTAGCCTCACACCTTCTTAAGCAGCCATCTTTGCCCCAAAAACGGAACGCAAGCAATTGCTAAAAATAAGCGGATATTCAAAATTCAAAAAACCTTCTCAACAGCGAAGGACGGCTGTTCTGAAGTCCGTTTACTGGATAGTCGGAAACAAACGAAAGACTCTTGCGTAAAGGCCTGTAAAGGAAAATATTAGACACTCAAAATATTATTTATGAATTCAATTTCACTAAACAGTTATTTTAAAACAGATTCATAATTGTATTTACCATATTGTCTGTGCATTTACATATTTGAGAAAGTCTATTTGCCTAAGGAGAAACAAAAATATCTTATATTTATAAAATGATAACTATGAGTTTCTAAATTATATTAAAATACACCAAGCAACATTCACAATCATTAATAACAACAGAAACACATCAAGATGTTCCCACAACAATATATCCACAAAGGTGCCAAAATATTAACAATTTAACAGCAAACTTATTTCTACTGAAAGAAAGTAACCCTTTATATAATAAATGATGCATAATGTTAGAGGTGGGTATTAACGTAATAAGATAAATAATAGTATTAATAAGTAGCAGACTTTTACCATGTTAATATGTTCCACACAACGCCCTGTTATTTTTGTAACGTCGAGCGATAACTTAGTGGAATAATGGTGTACTGTGGAACGTTCCGGATAGATGTTAATCCCGAGGCTTGCATACGTTTCCTATAGATTGAACGGCCTCAAAACTATTACTAGCCTATTGTATATTATTTTTAGAAGAAATTAATTTCCTAATTTACAAAACTGAACTGATGCCGCATAACTAGCTAACCCGTGCGAATATTTCGCAAGTTAGTAGCACTTACCTGATGTAATACGTTGATTTAGTTCAGTTGATTACGTTTAAATATTTACATTGGTTTATAAATAACAGTTTATAACACATATGAATGTAAACAATCAAACTAATAGCTGTCATGTTAGTTAACAGACTGTTAATAGATGGCGCCTTTCATTAGGAACCGGATAAAGTATAACATAAAAGTTTTTTAATACATTTTTATAACAAAAACATGAATTTTAAACTGTTTGGCTACTTGTCGTCAATAGCGGGGAAAAAAAGCTTTAAAACGAAGCTTGAGTAATTCTTTTTGATGAAGAATTAAGGGAGATATCGCTTAGCAACAAAAAAAAAACACCTTTGAGAAATAATATATAAGGATTAAAATTAATCAATATTAAAAAGTTAAAACATATTTTTGTAATGTATAATTATTTAACTTTAAACACTAATACTTTTAGGAATATTACACAATTGAATTAAAAGATGAATTTATGTTTAATCAAATTATTTAACTTGCTAAAATTTACGTGGTTGTTTATTTTTGACGTTAATAACTACTTGTGCTTTTAATCATTCAATATTTTTGTTTTAACACATTCTGCGGAAATTTTATTACTTCGAATAGTCAACATAAAGTTGTAGATTATTATTTTATCAACGTTACATTAAAAAATAACACCTTAAAAAAATACTCTTTGACTAAACGGACAGCTTGTAACTTTCTTACCGTGCGTTAATAGGTTACAATTAATAGTTTAAGTAACTTTGTCTGCAACGTTACATCAAAATAACATCTCAGCAGGTAACTTTACCGCCATGGGTTAATACGTTACAAATTTAATAGGTTACTACAACCTATTACCACAAACTTTACAACCTATTGCCACGATGTAACGGAAATTCCCATCTCTACTGATGTTAAGGTTTCTTAGGAATATTTACGTCTGGAAAAGGTTGGGTTATTTTAGTTGATGTTAGATAAAGCAATAAAGAAAAGCAAAGCACAGAAAATTAATTTTCAAAGAAGTTGTTAAGTTCACCACTGTTCAGTAAAACTCATACAGGTAGTTTTGCAAGGTAGAGTAAGCAAATATAAAGATGCTGACGATAGCTCCGCCTGGACATTCAAATGGATAGCTTGGTGTGGTTGGATTTTGGTTGACACATATATCTAAATACAGACGCTTCACAAAATGTGTTAACCTTTTTCCATTCAAGGTAAATTTTTGGGCGAGAGCGCACCGTCTGGACAATTCGAACAATCGTCGATTGTTGACTGTAGACAAATTATATTATCTGTTTTTGTCTACTGTTAGATAATTACAGCTACGAACAAATATAATTAACTCGTTAAATTTACCCAAGTTTTTCACATCAGACTATTCCTTTCTCGTTGAAATTTTCATTTTGCTCACGACTACGGTTTTGGCCATTCGCTCATCTTCAGGCCACAAAATATAAAAACACTTTTCATAACAAATACGAAGTGAACATTCTGCTAAGTGTTTTTACATATTCTGATTGTGGTTTGAAAAGGGGCGGATAACCAAACCAGTGGCCATTTTCTAAACCACAACTAATAGAAAAAGTCTGTTGGACAAAACTAAGACATAACGTTAATTCTTTTTACAATAATTCACAAGATACGAAATGAAATTCAAAACTTTAGACAATAACTATTTAAAAAGTTGTACGTTCTTAATTTCCCTATGAGAACCACTGCAATTCATATCAAACACAAAAAAACAGTGATAAAATTGTGTACACGATTTTTTCATACCAGTACTTATTTTTTTTTTTAATGTGTAATAATTTAACAATCCATAGCACTGTAACGAACATAGAGGTAAATTAAAACAATAACTTACAAGCACATAAATGGTTATCAAAACACAGACATAAAGCCACAACTCTTCATTCACAATCCTTAACATTAACTTGCAAATTAGTTTAACCTTAGGGCACAGTACAAAGAACTCAAAAAACAAAGAAGTAGAGTGTTGTTATACGATAAATGTTCTACGAGTGTATATTGTTTAACTGTATATATGTTTATTGACGCAAACCGGTTCACTAAAAATATCACAAAATACGTAACACATCCGTCATTCGATCATTAAAGAATATGCGGAAACATTCTTATACGAGCACAAAAAACAACTATCAAACCTAAGACACAAGACTTTTTCCAAAACAGAACACAACAGGCTGAAGACAAAGGACATAACGGCATATTACAATATAAAACCTTCTATAAACTGAACTGTCCTCTTCGATTCCACTGTCGCTATAGTGCATCGAAGAAATACTCCTTCGTATCGGCCTGAAATTGCAAAAACCTTTTTTTTTACATGGCACAAATTAATTTTAAAATACCCTATGATATAAAAATGGTTTGGTCTTATTTTTTCCTTACAAGAAAGACAGCAAAACAAAACTTAGTTTTACTACATTTAGTGTTCTACATTTATCATGATAGCGTCTAATGTAACATTTCAAAATATGGATATTGCAATTAATTACACAATTTAGCAACTCCCAAAAAAGTACACTTACAAAATTGGAAAAAAACTTACAATTTAACAAGTAGAGTCCCGCTATTCCCAACTAATTGGGATTGAACACTGTTCGTTTTAGCGGGAATTCCGAATAGGCCGATTTCACGAATGATATGAACGTTTTGACTTCTTAAGGCATACGTTCTTGAAGCGGCATAAGGCAAATGCTCTTGACCTCACCTTACGCTACATCGAACAACACGCTCCATCAACACCAAATGATGTTAAGTTCATGCGGCGATGGCGGAACATTGCTTCCTCAAATCGATTCAGTGCTCTATGTCGGAAAAAAATCGCTGACTTTACTTCTTAGTGTTGGTTTACATCATCCGTTGCGTTATGATTCCGTTTTCTTCTAAAAACGGAAGGCAAGGGATAGGTTGTTCGAACTGTCTGTTTTGTCATCCCACAGTCTGTCCGCTAGTATCGCATCGTCTTGAAAAATATCGAGAAAAAAATGTAGTTCCTTCGAGATAACGAAAACGGATGAACGCAACCGGCCGGCGGCAACAACACTCCTAGTGCCTAGCTGTTGTATATAATCTTTCCTTCTTTCTGAAACGTGAAGGAAACAAAGCCGGACATTTCCAACAGGCCCATTGGGATTATTATGATGTCAATTTCCGTTAACCAAAACGCAACGCAATGGAAAAAAACGGAAGGTGTACACTTAAGTGTGTGTAAATTAGTTATTTTTTGTGTTTAGCAGTGAATAAAAATGGTTCTACAGAATTGTATAAATGGAGCCGACATGTACTGTAAGTGACCAGCTTTCATTCCAATTTGGTTTCAGGCGCTTTCATCTAGCTTATGCTCTGTGTATGTTCGGAATAGGCGGTTTTTCGGAATAGCGGGACTCTACTGTATTAAAAAAATTATAAAAGGAAAAAACTGTTAGTTTTTCGTGAAAATGTATATAGAGAATTTAGCATTAAGTTTATTCAAAATAAAGCTACAACTATTTTACATATAGTTAAATACAAAACTGATTACTTCCCTAATATGCCTAAATGAAGTGGCGAGGCATGGCACTTTTGCATAAACATAGTGGGATTTTCCGATTGTCGTAACAAATCCTTTAAAATACTTGAGTGTAGAGTGAAGGGAGGGGGAATAAAATGAGCAATAATTTATTAATGAACTTAAGTTATTTGATCAATGTGCATACTGTACTCTATGTGATTGTGGATCAAATAAACAATTATTAAAAAAATAGTCTACGAAATAAAACAACATTCTTACTCCATGCTACTTGTACATGAACTCCTCTGGTGGAGAATTTTTAAATTACTGTACTATAAAAGTTTTCTTCTTCTTTAAGCGACTTTTAAAGCTCTTTTTCGATGGGAGATAAGGCTAATCCACTCATCCGCACTTCACTTTCCACTGTCTTTTAAAAGAATTCTTTTAAGGGCAGAAAATCTCCTCTTGACCGACGCAGATCTAAAATAGCGCACATGAATTTAGCTAAAAGTAAAACAAACTTGAAAGAATTGTCGTAACGTTCTTTCAAAAATCTTGGAGATTTATTACCAAATTTTCATAGAAAAAATTTACTATTGCGCGACTCTTATGGTAATATGGTAAGACCTAAGTTCATAAGCACCAGTCATTGCCCACAGAACAAGTTTTGGGGTGTCATTAAAAATGTTATATATACATGTGTGTTCGCACTTTAGTGGCCGCATTTTACGTCCGATTTGGTTCAAATTTGGTAAACATGTTGGTTGTCTACGTCGCTCGGACGAGTTCGTTAGCCAAAAAAATTCAACAACCGGAAGTACGTTTTTTTTAACGGAAGTAACTATTTTTTTAGATTTTTCCTACAAGAATGAATTTGTTTTTGAGTTTTTTCTACAAATATAAAATGTAGGATGTTATTCTGCACATTTTGTTTTTTACGCGACTTTATAGCTCGCTTGGTTCCCCCAAAATCGATCAAAACGTAAAATACCATAGAAGTACCCGGTTCAAGGCCATGTGGTGGATTCTACCGTGGGGTTGGCGTGCGAAGCATGCAATGCATTGTGTATTTAAGATACTCCCAATACGGGGGTTGGAGTGCGAAGCACGCAATGCTTTGTGTATTGAAGATACTCCCAATATGCGGAATGGCTTGCGAACCATTTTTCAGCTATTCAGCACCGTCGTGAATAGACCTATTTCAGAAATTGTTGGTTGAAACCCTATAATACATAGGCCTATAAACTTAATTTTGGAAATTTGCTCAACTCACGTCAGTGGTTCAGCTGCGTGGTTGAATTATTTTGTATAGTTAACATCTAGTGATTATCGGATGCCTCGCCACTGGCTAAATGATTTTAGTTTCCACTAATCTAAAAAGTGGCTTACATTGGTGTTTTACATGATCTGATTATATTGTATTACATCAAAACATACGCTAGAAATATTTTCCAAAATATAAAAAAGAAATTACAAAATCATATGTGAACACAATGCCTTCAAATGCGTAAAACTTTAATGATCTTGACGTCTGTCCGAAAATAGTTTCTCACTAAAGCCCTCCCCCTCCGAAGCCATTCGACTTGCAGGCAGACATGTCGACCGAACGTCCGACTCCGACAGGTCGGATAGTTGTGGGTTCTTCCGACTGGATGATTTTTGTTTCTTTTTAGTATTTCTGTGTTGAGTGAACATGGCGAGTGAAAACAAAAAGTTTTGGGGGGAATTTATTGAAGTTTATAGGGTTATGCCGTGTTTGTGGGATGTACGTTCGAAACAGTATCTAAACAAACGCATGAGACAAGAGTGTTAAACAGTGTCGCTAGAAAAGACGAAGGAAATCGATTCGGATACTACAATTGACGTAGTGAAAGAAGGATTGATAATTTTCTATCGAGTCATCGCCGAGAGTTGAGGAAAGTTGAGACATCCAAAAGTAGTGGATGTGGTTCGGATGAGCCTACACTTTAGTACTGCCCTCTACTTCATTTCATGAAAGACCAGGAAATAGCTAGGAAAGGCGTGTCATCTCTCCAGAGATCGTTCCAAATCAAGGAGACTGAGATAAGAGACAGCAAAAAATCAAATGTCTCTTTGTCCATCCTCAAATAATTGACAAAGTCCTTCGGCTCGTTTTCTCAAAGTTCATTTAGCAACGGCATGTGACCAAACCTAGCATGTTTGCGCAACCATTTGTTTGACCAAACACTACGTTTTTTTTTAGTAGTCTCCTCGAGACAATCGAAACCACCGGATAGAGCGATATCACTTGCAGCCATATTTGTACTGAACTGACACTGACGGAAAAAAGAAAGAAGGCTTGAAGCAATACGATTAAAGCCGATGATTTGGACGTGTATGGTAACTATCCGAAGGTACGTACCTGATCGGGCCGGACATGTCGGATCGTGTTTGGGGGCTTTACACTTTCTTGGAAATTGCCATTCATTTTTACTATGTCAATTAAAGTAAAAGGAGAAATGAAAAATAAAAGAAATCAATAAACCTTTTTAATATGGAATGTTCTTCTTGCGTTCGAAGTGCTTCCGGTGCGGTAAAGCTCTTCCATATTGGCCTGCAATTAAGAGTATTTTCATTTTAAAAAAGCTACGTTTAGTGGCTAAACGCAAATTAATTATAACTTACTCTTCTCTTCCACATTTTAGAACAATACGCAAACTTTGAGGTAGTTGTATTGAATTTACTGGTAAAATTGTACATTGTCTACAACGGTTGCTTCTGTCATAAAGCAGAAGATGTTTGGGAAGAATCAAAATTTTGGTATGAATGTCTATGGCCTTAGGTTAACAGTTATAAGCATATTGGGTTGCTCTAGATTACCAACTGTAACAGTATTTGTTTGTTCTATGTAGGCATTACATAATCTTAACCTATATTTTTGTAAGTCTTTTAGATTTGTATGTAGAGTATTATTCAAATAGTTCAAGGTATAACAAGTACTTCTATTTTCGTTCCTCTCACTAATGTTTATAAAATGATTAAGGCAATCAAGCTGAGTAGTATTATCTACTAATATTAAGTTAAAATATTATTGATTTTACTTATCATAAACATTTTTACTAATACTTAGTTTCAAATCATTTTTTTTTAAGCCATTATGGTGATATCTATAAATATAAAAGTGAAATACCACTCACACACACACACTCACTCACTCACTCACTCATCACGATTTCTCAAAAAATACCGAACGGATTGAAATGAAATTTGGTATGTAGCTTCCTCTAGGGCCATAGGTGCTCACTAAGAAAGGGTTTGAAAAACTTGGAAATTTTAGGGGGGTTTGGGGGGTAAAAATTACTAAATCACGATTTCTCCAAAATTACCAAACAGATTGGAATGAAATTTGGTATGTAGCTTCCTCTAGGGCCATAAGTGCTCACTAAGAAAGGGTTTGAAAAACTTGGAAATTTTAGGGGGGTATGGGGGTAAAAATGACTACATCACGATTTCTCAAAAACTACTGAACGGATTGAAATGAAATTTGGTATGTAGCTTCCTCTAGAGCCATAGGTGCTCACTAAGAAAGGGTTTGAAAAAATTGGAAATTGTAGGGGGGTTTCGGGGGTAAAAATTACTAAATCACGATTTCTCCAAAATTACCGAACAGATTGGAATGAAATTTGGTATGTAGCTTCCTCTAGTGTTTTTATTATTTAAGATCTGTGTATATAAAAGCCAAATACCACTCACTGACTGAACACTTAAAAAGAATACAATTACGTTAAAAAGACTGAAAATACCAACCACCACGGGCAACGCCGTACGGGTCAGCTAGTGTTATTATAATATCAAGAAATACACTTATTATTGATTTCCAAAACTAGAAGGAAATCCTGTTGCTTGGGTTCAGGGTCAGATACACAGGGTTGATAGCGATAATGAAATGAGTGATGTTAATTGATGTTTATAAAATAATGGTGAAAATATACATGGTGAGACAAGGTGAATTAATGTACTTGATAAGGAAGGAATGTTAATGCAAGGCAGTATTCAACTATTTTAATTTGAATGAGTGACTAACGGTTTTTGTTCAAATAAAAATCTGGCTAGCTACCATGTATTTTGTAAACACGATAGGTTTATCAACAACTGGTTAGGCATCTTCGTGGCATGATTTTTCAAAGAAAGAATAAATAAGCTAATTTGACTGCTACATAAAGGAATGATAAAAGCATATGTAGAATAATACCTCATATTTTTACTTCTCTTTATTCACTAGCCACAGAAAAAATCTTGTTAAAAATTCTGACAAAAGATGGTCTGCATTTCTTACTCCTTTCTTTCAAAACGATCGAGACTTTGTCCCAAGACCTCCTTGGCAATATATCAAACTTATAATTTTTTATTTTTATTCGTTTTGAACCTTTCTGTTTTATTTTTAAAACCTTCCATTTCAAAAAATTATTATTATTTTTTAAGTAAAAGGTGTTTTTTAATTTGTTTCATACATTATTGTTTCATTTTTAATAATATAATTTGGCCATGGGCGCCCATACCTATGGGCAGAGGGGGCCCCCCCTCACCTAGCTCCCAGGAAAAGGAACATATGTATATTATTAATTATAGTCAGGTATTTTTTACGATTGATAGTGATGACCGAAGGTACTTGGTAGAATTCCATAATAATTAAAAGACAAACACAATTTTTTGTAATTTCTACGAGATTTAATGAATCTTGCCGACCAAGGTTTCGCAAGATCTTTATTAGATCAAACTAAAGTGGACCCTTGTATATCTATAGAGTTAATGAATGTCGTTAAAGTATGTCTTGATCAAAATTATTTTCAATTTCAAAACAAAGTGTTTGCTCAAATCGATGGTTTGGCAATGGGATCTCCCTTATCTCCCTTGCTAGCTGAGATTTTTATGGACAATTTTGAATCAACATTCTTTGACAGTAATAACCCATTCAAGTCTAACGTTAAGTATTGGTACAGATATGTAGATGATGTTTTATGTTTATTTGAAGGATCTGACCGCCAGCTTCAGTTATTGTTAAATTATTTAAATTCTATTAATGAGGCAATACAATTCACTATGGAAATAGGGCAACACAATCAAATAAATTTTATTGACCTCACCATAAAAATTTACAATGGGAAACATAATTTCAGTATTTTTAGGAAACCTACGTTTACGGACAATACCATACATTCTTCATCTCAACATCCTTTTAATCATAAATTGTCCGCCTTCCATAGTATGTTGCATCGTCTCATTAACATTCCCATGTCTAATAATGACTTTGATTTAGAACTAACTTGCATCAAACATATTGCTAAAAATAATGGTTATGATATTAAACTTATAGAAAAAATTTTGAAAACTAAATTAAATAACCAGGCTAAATCTCTTATATTCCCAATAGATTCTAATAAAACCGAACCAAAATGGCGTAGAATCAACTACATTGGTAAGGTTAGTTATGCTGTTGGGAATCTTTTAGAAAAGAAAAATCACTGTAAACCAGCCTTTTATTGCAAAAACAATTTAGGGAAAATGCTAATAAATTGTAAAGACAAAATAGATAACATGAAAAAATGTGGTGTTTATAAGCTAACTTGTATCATCTGTAATGCAGCTTATGTAGGCCAAACAGGCCGTAGTTTTAAATGTAGGTTAAGCGAACATGAAAGAAGTTGGCGGTTGGGTCATAATGACTCTAGTTTCTCTAACCATATAAAAAATCATTTGGTGTCAGATTTTTCGAAGAATATTAACTTTAAGATTCTCCATGTCAATGATAAAAGTAGGAAATTAAATTCTTTGGAAATGTTAGAAATTAAGAGATTATTTTGTAAAGATGCTAGCCTTGTACTTAATGATCAGGTAGAATTTTTGTCCAACTCGCCTCTACTAAACCCATTGTCAACCTTATGACCATACGTACCCCACGCCCCCCCTCCCTTCCACTCTCTTTCCTCTTTCTTTGTTGTGAGTAACTGTTTTATGTTCAAACACGTTTGTTTTTCTAATATTCTTTAGTCTGTAAAGCTGCCTCGTCAATGCCGTCACGGGCGAAACCTTGGTCGGCAAGATTCATTAAATCTCGTAGAAATTACAAAAAATTGTGTTTGTCTTTTAATCAGGTATTTTTCTTTAAAGAGATTTACACTAACATATGTTTTAAATGTTATGTGCCGTTTGATTTTACATAAACTTATTTTATTTTTTACAAGAGTTCAAGCACGAGCTGCAATGCATTGTGTATTGAAAACACTCCCAATACGGGGGTTGGCATACAATGCACTGTGCGTCGGCCACTTGTCGTAGTGTTCAGTGTCATGCTCACATGTGCGTCTTTAGCAGTGAACGTGTTAAGCCCCCATACCTTGGTCTAGCCTGCCCCCCCCCCCCCCTAGAAGTATCTTATGGGCGCCCATGATGTAGGCCTAATAATAGATTTGGATTTCCGTAGAAAGAATCTACTAAATTTGATATAACAGACAAAACATAAGCGGAAATACTGATTGTCTAAAAACCTTTTCGTCGATTGATAGTCCTCTTCTTTTGTTTCACTTGAATCATTAGGATAGCCCGAAAAGCTGACACGCATTGGCCTGTAATACCAAATGGTTTAGCAAACATTTTAATATCGTTTGTGCAGTTACAAAGAAACATTTTCTGTTGCAAATGTTACATTCTACGTAGTAATAAAACATAATAATTCAAATATTTTGAAAATTATATTATTTTTTTAAAAATAAATACGAGGCGTATTCTTAAAGTAAGTGTCGTTTCATTATAGCGCGAGAACAGACGTTTCACAATGAAAACGCTTTCAGACGAATTTCCGCAGATTTCACGAATTGTTTTGTACGAAATTGTTACAGACCGCTTACGTTATCACAAGGTGTGTTTTTGGGTTCCAAAAATGCTCACTGATGTTCACAAAACCAATCGAATTGGCAGTGCTTTGATATTTCTCACACGGTACAGTGAAGAGGAAGAGGACTTTTTAAACCAAATTGTGGCAGATGATGAAACTTGGGTTCGTCATGTCACACCAGAATCCAAGCAACCGTCAATGGAGTGGAGACACACTCAATCTCCGAAAAACAAAAGTTCAAAGCGACAATGTCATGACAAAAAATCATGTGCACTGTGTTCTGGGGTAGGAAAGGGGTTTTGTTTACTGAATTTCTTTCCAGAGCTGAAACCATTTATGTGGCACGATATTGTGGAACTTTGAGGAAACTACGGCATGCAATTCAAAACAAACGGAGAGGAATGATCATTAAAGAAATTGTGTTGCTCCATGATAATGCTCGGTCCCATAATGCTGGTGAAACTCAAACAGTGATTCGAAAGTTTCGATCACCCGCCGAACAGTTCGGACTTGGTGCCGTCCAACTACCACTTGTTCCTGCACTAGAAGCGCAAGCTAGGTGGTGCTTTGGATCTGACGATGAGGTGAAAAATGCTATGGAGTCTTTTCTATCATCACTGGTGGAAAGTTTCTTTGAAGAAGAGATGGTCATCTGCTACGACAAGTGTTTGAACATTAGCGGAAACTATGTAGAAAAATAGTTTAAGATATGCTCTTTCATGTCAAAATAAAATTGGTTTGAAAAATATTGTTTTACTAGTTTTTTTTCCTTCAAAACGGTACTTACTTTACGAATGCGCCTAGCATTTTAAAATACTTTGAGAATTTTTATAAATTTACTTAAAACTTTTCTGTGATTAATGTTTTATAATATTGATTTGGTATATAGTCTGTAGTAAGTGTAGTAAAAAACAAAACAAAAATTACATCTTCCAACACACAATAATTAGTTTTTTACTTGAAAATTTTAAATTTTGAAGTAAACCAATATGACAGAAAGTTTTTTCTTTACAAATAAATTACTTTATAAGTCCCAATACGAAGCAGACAAAAACAAAAGCAAAATTGTACAAAAAATCGTAAACCTTTTGCCCAATGAATTTTCTTCTTGATTTCGTTTAGCTTCATAACTGGAAGACCCAGAAAAGCTTTTTCTTAATGGCCTGAAAGTGAAATAATTTTACTTAAACATATCTGTATCATTGCTTAGCAGTAGAACAAGTTGCTTATAATATTTGCTCGTAGAATAACAAATAATAACGTTTTTAAATGTTTTGCGTGTAATTTTGGCGTTACTATTCTATAATTTTTCCAATTAGAAACGAAACAACAATTTGGGGGTTTTAACATTCTTTTTGAAAATATCTTTAAAATGTCATACCCATCGTTAGTGATAAGGCTTCCCCTCAAGGGTGCCTTTAATTTAACAAATCTTTGGTTGCCCCACAAAATAATACATCAGCATCATCTAGGCGTTAAGTTCACTTGGTTTTAACCTAGCCTGCATTAAATCATGTAATTAATACATCAGCACAATCTAGGAGAGATTGTAAGAAGCATGTTTGGTTTTCAAATAAGTTTACATACGGAAAGATAACAAACAAGTGCTAACACAGTGCTTCTCAGCCTTTTTTTTTCTAAGTAGTTAGAGTACTAAAAACTAAACCAGATGAAAATAATGAAAAATATGAAAAAGTTAAGCATGTAGGGTATAAATGAAAACAATAAAGTTTCCACCTTAAAGTTTCAATGCGTAAAATTGTAACAACTTATTTGCAATGTATAAATACGTTTTATGTGTAGGCCTAGTATTTGTTATTTTGTAAAATATTTGTTTAGCAAAATTATTCTCCAAACTGTTTTTTTTTTTTTTTTTTTTTTTCTGGGAAACCATTCAATTTAGCCCTTGTATTAGTGGAATTATTAATTAAACTATTAAACCTGCATAGTAATAGTAAATAGTAATTAAACCTGCATGTTATCTATGTATCCTGGTAAGCAATCAAATTAGAATAAACTGCTGGTATCACAAAAGTCTTTTACAGTGGGCAAAAATGACAGACAAAAGCAAAAAAATAACAAATAAAAAAAACCTTTTAGCAGACGAATAATCCTCTTTCCTTGCGAGTTGTTGAGGATCGCCAGAAAAGCTGTTACGCGTTGGCCTGTAATACCACATAAAATATACGAGTAGTTTTTCAATTTTAAATGACAAAAATTCAAATAAAATCAATTATTTTAAACTCAAGTGTTACTATATCAAATGTTTGCATTGTTTAGGTCTGTTTTAATACTTTTTCCATTTATGTAACCTCGTTTAAAAACACTTACAAATAAATGGCAGACTACAGTTTTAAATTTACGAATTACACAAACTGTTATGTCCAATAAAATGGCTAAAAGATAAAAATAATGGGTGTGCTTAAGACAACACGTTGGAAGTGAAAACTTCTACGACCAGTCTATATTTGCAAATCAATTTTAATATGAAAGGAGTAAAATTTATTGCGATAGATATATTTTATATATAGTGTATTTTTTAATTATAAATCATCATCATTATTTGTTTCATCTTCAATAATCATTTTCTCATTTACATTATTTTCTTTCCTGTTATTTTCATTATTTCCTTGAATAATTTCAAATATTTCATTACTATTTGTATGGAATTGAGTTATTGTTTGAGGAAATAGATCAACAGTTGTGATGTACCAATTATTAAAGTCACCACTGATTATCAAAATGGAATTTCATGGAAATTTTCTTGGAGCAAGGCAGAACCCTCTTTGGTGTATATTAATAAATACCAAGGGCGCCCATACCTACGAGGGGACCATGCCCCCCCTCCTAGCTCCCAGGGAAAGGAAAATATGTATATTATTAATTATAGTCAGGTATTTTTCTTTAAAGAGATCAGCACTGAAATATGTTTTAAATGTTATGTGCCGTTTGATTTTACATAAACTTATTTTATTTTTTACAAGAGTTCAAGCATGAGCTGCAATGTACCGTGTATTGGAAATACTCCCAATACGGGGGTTGGCGTACGCAATGCTCTGTGTATTGAAAATACTCCCAATATGGGGGTTGGCGTGCGAAGCACGCAATCCACTGTGTATTGAAAATACAGTACTCCTAATACTGTACGTGCAATGCAATTGGCATGCAATTCACTGTACGTCGGCCGCTTATCTTAGTGTTCAGTGTCAAGCTCACATGTGCGTCCTTAGCAGTGAACGAGTTAAGCCCCATACCCCAGTCTAGGCCCCTTCCTCTAGGAAATATCATATGGGCGTCCATGATAAATAAAAAACCCTTGTTTTAGGTTAAGTCTTGGTAGCAATACATATGTTTTTGGGAGGTTAATTAAAAAGTTACCCCTTTTCACCCTTACCATTTGAACCGTTATTATCGCTATCCCTAATCGTCAGTAGGAATTATAGAGGGATCAGTCTTGAACCGGATAAAATAATTTCCAACTCGATTCAGAGCCGATTAAATTTTTTCCAGAAGAATACTTAATTTGATTGGACTATTTTTAATAATTATATTTTAACCGGGAAGACATAGACCAAATAATTAAGGCCAACTTCGTTAATAAGCTCAAATTGATTTTTAAACGTTTAATATTCTATTCAAATTTTGTTTATCCTTTTATTCAAGCAAAAAGCTAAATTTAAATCTAATAACCTTGGGTGTGAATAATGGTCCTCTTGCATTGGGGTTCTTTTGGCCTCGAAACTAAAAGACCGAGAATACCTCTTACATACTGGCCTGAAAAGTTAAATAGTTTAGAAGAAATCTGTTTCATTTGTAGAACAAAAACAAAGAAAACTTGTTCAATTAAATATTCAAAATAAAGCACCCTTTATTCCAGAAAAGCCTAAAAACTATTTATAAATACTTTCTCATTACTCATTTAATATGCTATAAAAATATAAAATATAATTATTTCAATTTTTTATATATTTTTTTAGAAACATTCCTTATTTACTGGTAAAAAATATGTAAAGAAATTTAACTCAATGTCAGATTCAGACATCAATATTTTATTAAGAAACAACAAACGTAAGTGTTCAATTTAATCCACTTTTTATTTTATATTTTCCCTGAATGTAAAACACAACCTACTCCTGCGTCAACAGAAACTTGACATTAATTTTGTCATGAACATTATTTGTGTGTCCAGTTTTAGTTGACATAAATCTTAACCACAGATGAATAGTGTTAAATTCATAGATATCATAGATTCCTTTAGAACATCTGGTGTTGCTAAAATGGAGTCATCTTTTGGGATATACAACTATTTATTACCACTCATTTCTGTTTGGAATGTTAAATCAATTAATTCTTGTAAGGGGTTGCACTCTTCAAAACGAATTAATGGAAATATAAAGCAGTGAAAATGATAATGTGTTCTGACAGATGTTTAGTGAAAGGCAGAGTG
>JAGFPH010000492.1:296688-313494 GCA_018207615.1 Philaenus spumarius
TATTGTCAGTGAAAGGTTTAGTTTCTCTTCTTTAGCGCAAACGTAACGAAAACGTCTTAACTTTAACCTATAGGTTTGGTATTTTCTTTCTCTCGTAATTTCTATCGCTCGTATTTCTGTCTGTCGCTGAAATAGTTTTTAGTATTTAGACCCCTTTTAGTGCCGACGTCCTTATATACGGACGCCGAAATTAGTGTCGAAAAATGCCAACGTCCGTATAAGGACGTCTGGGGAAAAAATGACGACACTTTTATTTTCTGTCAAATTTAATTAATATTACACCAAAATATTCTTAAAGAAACGTAGATTAAGGAAAATATAGTTTTATATAGCGTTCAATAATACTAATTGGCTCAAGCGAAGATAAAGAAGTCTGTGACATTTGCGCGTCAGCTGATCGGACGGGACTATTAAATGCACAAAATAGTGTGTACTTTTATTAGAAAACCCTAAAATTCAGTGTATTTTTAAACATTAAGTTACTTTTTCTTGTGATATCAATTATTGTTATGAGCAAAGAATTTTTTTCGAGTGTGATAAATCATGACAAATTTAATAAACGGTACCAGATAACTGCCACATACTTTCTCCCAGTTGAAACTTCATACCTTCCCAAAAGTAGCATAGGAAATGGTTATTTAGAATTGCAAAAGTAGGACATACCATGGAAAATATTAGATGCAAGTAACACACATCCATATTATATTATAATAATATTATTATTAATACAATTCGATCGATTTCGAACAAACTTGTACCAAACATGTCAATTAGGCCTGTATAGATGCACGAAAAACAGTTTTGAAGAAAATTGAAAAACAACCCCCTTTTTTGGCCAAAATCCCCCAAAATTCAGTTATTATTACTACCTAAACGAGAATTTTTAGAAAGATGCTGTTTTTGCACATGGTAGGGTACATTAAGGACTACAAATAAGCCAAATTTTAACAAAATCGTTAAAGCCGTTTTTGAGAAATTTTGATTTTTCTCATTTTTTGGCCATTTTCGAGGGGTAAAACCCCTTAAAAATCAAAAATTTGAAAAAATAAAAAAAAACTCCTGAAGATATTCCAGATCCAGAACCTACATACCAAATTTCATCAAAATCGGACCGTTGGTATGTTCTCCAGCTGTATACACATCCTAACAGACACACAGACAACGGACAGATATCACAAAAAAAACCTTTTTGGGTTCAGGGAGCACCAAAACAAATAATTCCACTAAACAATTTTTTGGAGTTCAGGGAGCACCAACACAGATAATTCCACTGAACAATTTTGTGAGGTTCAGGGAAACACCAAAACAGATAATTCCACTAAAAATTCAAATTCGAAAATTTGGTCGAAAACAATACTTTTACCATATACTACCGAAAGTAAAAATGTTTGGAAAATATTGATGAGTAGAATTATAAATATTTTAAAAGTAATTTACAATTAAATAAGAGGCAATTGAATAAAATATAATTGTAGCAAATTTAGTTCTAGGCAATATTTTTTTTTAATTTTAAAAAATATTGCGAAAAATTAGGATTTTTATGCCAAATGGTTTAAAAAAGTCTGGATTTTTTCAGACGTTCTGGCACTAAAAGGGTTTTAATGTGTACTTTCATAAAATGAAACAAACCCCACTTTATACTGTCACGTTGCCCTGCATAATTACGCAGTGCTTTTTAGCCTATTAGCGACAACTCCAGATTAAAAGACAAGTTTCCTCTCCTAGGCCCACGTACACACAGCCGTCTATTTCAGTCGACCTAGTTCCTAATATACCACTCGCCAAGGACTAAATCTGAACGAGCGTGCGGGACAATCTTTTGAGTATTATGGAATTCCATTCACCGCAATGACCGGCAAAAACCCAATGTCAGGGTTACGTTAGCGAGTACATGTACAGTCTGCTGGGAAAGTCAACACCCGATAGTGCCGCGTGATTCGATAACAGCTGTTTTGTGAAAACAGATGTATCACGCCCCTTGGCTCAGCGATAAAACCATGCACTGTAGGCAGCTGTGGGAAAGCGGTTATTGATAAAGAACGCGTTGTGGAAAGTACGGACATTTTTGGATGTACTGTTCGTAGACAGAATTAGAATTAAATTTACTGTGATCATAACGTACTACAGTTTAAATATTAGTACGACTTGAGAAACCCTAATCAACTCCTACAAAAGCGAGAGTACGTCCGTACGTGAGTAACAATGTAACAGCTGATTTCACCCATCATCTGTAATACTTAAACAAAACCTAGCAGAGATTATACTTTGGGGTTATGTTTACAACTTCAATCAATAATTAAGTCTTGAGAAGTCGATTTTTTTACTTTCTCACTATACTATAGTATAGAGAAAGTATAGTGACAGCAAAAAAACATCGATGTTGAGATTTTACTCATAATGAGATCTCTAATTAATCTGCCTGTGATTTTTCACGGGGGCTTACTAGTTTTTAAATGAAGATTCAGGAACCAAGTGATTTCAACATACCAGGTGTCTTAAAAAACCCCCCCTCTTTAACTTTTGTGTTTGTTAAAACAAACAAATATCCCTTGGGAAACGGTACTAACTTAGCGCAAAGTATCTTTTGAAGCAATCGGAAATTTTGAGTGTCTCCTAATAATGGGGGATTTTGGGGACAACTCAAAATTTTTAAATGGGAAGTATGGTCATGTGATACCTCATTTTAAAGGTATATTTAAGACTAGAAAAATGACACAAAGAAAATAAATATCAGACCACCCAAAACAAAATGGCGGCCCTAAACGTGTTGAAATAAATCGACTTTAAGTTGCTAATATCTTGAAAAAGGAAGAGTTTTTAGGAAAAATTTCAATAGACAAAAAATTTTTATTTCAAAGTGCTTGAAATAACCAAATTGCTTACAAATCGATTTCGTAAATTTTACGTCGACTCCTATACTGTATCTTAGAAATTTTAAAAAAATTACGAAATCGATTTGTAAGCAATTTGGTTATTTCAAGCACTTTGAAGTAAACATTTTTTTTCTCTTGAAATGTTTTCTAAAAACTCTTCCTTTTCGAGATATTAGCAACTTTATGTCGATTTATTTTAACACGTTTAGAGCCGCCATTTTGTTTTGGGTGGTCCGATTTTTATTTTATTTATGTAATTTTCCTAGTCTTAAATAGACCTTTAAATTTAGGTATCACATGACCATACTTCCCATTTAAAAATTTTGAGTTCTCCCAAAATCCCCCATTTTTAGGGGACACTCAAAATTTCCGATTGCTTCAAAAGATACTTTGGGCTAAGTTAGTACTGTTAACTAAAGGATATTTGTTTGTTTTAACAAACACAAAAGTTAAAGTGGAGGGGACTTTTAAGACACCTGGTATATACGACCTACTATAAATCATTAAATCGTGAATCTAAAACGCTATTTAAAACTAGAGGCGCCTGCGATTTCATACGGGGGAAACATGTACTAGCTACGCCTCCTTCGAAAATTGTACCCGACATCAAAGTGGCGATACATTAAGGATAATATGCCCGTTGTGTTTCAAAAATGCGTTGCAGGCGATCAAGAGTACGCGATACAATGTCACGTCTATTGAATTCCGTTACATTTTCTATTAAATTACATTTTCTATTTGTTGACTCGTACCGCAACCCGCGTTAAGGGACTTCATTCCAAAAATTATTTTCCAGTAACAATCCATTTCAAAATGGCGGCAGTTGAGAATGTTCAATGTTAAATATCCAGAAAACTATACACTTTACAAGAAAATCTAAAGGCACCAAATTTTTTAAGGCAAATCCAACGCTGTGTGGTTTTTACGAATCGAGTCATAATTATTGGAGATAACTCAAATTTAGTGGTCGAATGTAGGGATTTTTATTATATAAAAATACTATTTCATTACTATGACCACCTTCAGCACTGAATAATCTCGGATTATGGACCGGGCTTCGCGAGTTTGCATCCCGGCAGTCGGTCTATGTGGATTTGAACCGAGTACTTTTATGGTATTTTAAGTTTTTTATAGATTTAGGGGAAACCTGACGTGCTATAAAATCGTGTAAAAATAAACAAATTGTGATATATCGCTAGGCCAACATTAACATTCTACAGGATGGAACAAATTTAGCGTTAAAAACTTCCAGAATTGGTTCTATGGGTCAAAATAAATAGAAAATCAAGAATAATATTTTTTTCGAAAAACGCTTCATTTTCCAAATATCAGCCATTTTGTTTTTTTACTAAATAATTATTATCTAGAGAACGGTTTGACCGATTGAGTTCAAACCTGGCATGAAGTTTAACCTAACAATGATCTATTTTAAGAAAAATAAGTGATTTTATCTAATCATGCATTTCAAAATGGCAGCTGTTTGAAAATGTCAGACCTAAACAATTACTCATAAACCGTACATTTTAACAAAAAAATGTCAAGGTATATTTTGTGTAGCTTTTTTAATTCCCTATCGGATGATTTAACTTTCAAAACAATCGGATGAAGAATAATAGTTAAGTTAAAGGTAATGACAGCAAATGTACATACAATATTGTAGTATTTACTTTGTTGGTATAGGATGCCGGGTTGAATAAACCATTACACATAACTTAGCTTTATCCTTCATTCAATATTGTTTTAACAGTTACACCAACCGATAGGGAATCAAAAGGGCTACAAAAAAAGTGTCTTGACATTTTTTGTAAAAATGTACTTACTTTGAGTAATTTAGGTTTGAAATATTCAAACAGCCGCCATTTTGAACTGTCTGTCCGTCTGTATGTGATTTTTGCACCTTAATATCTCAGAAACGGTGTAAGATATAATCCTGAAACTGGGTATGAATATATACCTTAACAGGGTACATTTTACTTAAAAATATTGTTTTCCTGCAACAATCCGTTTCAAAATGGCGGCAGTTGAAAATTTGCAACGTTAAACATCTAGAAAACTACATTTTACTAAGGCCGTAGCCAGGAAAACATTTGGGGGGGGGGGGGGTTTCAGGTCAGGACCAGCGATTTCAATTTAAACCCTTTTAACACGTTCACTGCTAAAGGACGCACATGTGAGCTTGACACTGAATACTATGAGAAGCGGCCGTCACACACTGCGTTGCACGCCAAAAACCGTATTGGGAGTACTTTCAATACGCAATGCATTGCGTGCCTCGCACGCCAACCCCCCCCCCCATTGGGAGTATTTTCAATACGAAATGCATTGCGTGCTTCGCACGCCAACCGCGTATTAGGAGTATTTTAAATACTGTATACAGTGTATTCCGTGCTTCGCACGCCAACCCAAGTATTGGCAGGATTTCAATACACAATGCATTGCGTGTTTTGTTAAAGTAAAGTATTTTTGTTGAAACTTTATAGTTTTCTTATTTAGTAGATCAGACCAAGCTCACAAGAGAGTAAGGCTGTAACCTACTGCATCCAAGTGTATTGTACGTTGTAGTTTAATCAAGCAAATCTAAATATCAGTATGCATGCAATGCACAATGATGTAAAAGATGTTGCTGGAACCTCTGTTGTGTTGTCTATTTTATAATTTAATTTGCACTTTTTAAACCTAGTATTAGTTTTTACTGCTAAATTTATGCATTTTACAAAAAAATACAAGGACACCAAATTTTTAAACAAATCCAACGATATATGTTTTTTCTAATCGAGCCATAAATGTCGGAGATAACTCAAATTTAGTGGACTAATGAAGGGCTTTGTATTATTATTTTATTAATATACCATCCGAAAAGCCTTACAGGATATCAGTTTCATGATTACATTTTAAACTGTTTCTGAGATAAAAAGGTATTTTTAAAAATCACATACAGACGGACAGGCAGAAAACAGAACGACATAGTACACATGTTATATTGTATTATTTGCTTGTTTTTTTTCGCAGATTATTTCTGTAAAGCTTCCGACGAAGCTGGACAAACTGCATTAATATTCTAAGAAAAAACTTTTACGTATTCAATAACCTATAACCAGTTTAACTTTCACGGTATAAAACTAGCCTAAAAATTAAATCCACTAAACTAACCTAAAAACCGCCGCACACAATTTCTTTTCCTAACCTCTAAAAATCACAAAACACTTTTCCCGTGATTACGCTACGCACTTTGAAAAACCACGACGAAAAACACAAAACGTAAAAAAACCGACATCGAGCACATGACCTATTACTTGCGGCGTAACACTGGACTGAAAAGTCGGTAGTTGGCAAACACACAAGAGCAGATGGATCAATAGAACCGGCGCGTAACGTCCGAACGTAACTGCTGCAACCTATACGGTAACCGGCAAACTTCTAACCGCTCTGGTTGCAATCTACCTGGGTTTATCTTGCGCGTTTGTTTGCTTTTCTAGTTATTTTTAAAAACTGACAAGTTGTGTAAGGACGGAATGTTGAGATTGCTTTGACAATTAAATGTGATAACAATGTGTACAGTCAGCCGTACTAATATTATAAAGAGGTAAAATTTGTTTGTTTGTATGTTGGGGGGGGGGGGGGGGGTAATCTCTGGAACTACTGGAAAGATTGAATAAAATATTTTACTAATAAAATGCTACACTATCCCTGAGTAACATAGGCTATAATTCATTTTGATGAAAACAATTTTTATTTCAATATTTGTAAATTTAGTTGGACAAAATTCTTAGGTTAGGCCTAGAATAATGAACCTACAAATATTTACATTCATTATCATAGCAGCCAATTGAATAAAATAACAGATAAAACAGCTGTTTGCCCTAACATTTCCATTAAAAGCTGATTTCAAACTTTGAATCAATTATTTGTAGTATTTCTAACTTTTAGGTTAGGTTTTTATTAAAGTGTAGACCAGAGCCTTGCTGGTTCTTTTAACCTTTATTATAACTGCTGTTATAAAAATATACGAAATAATTTGATTTGAACATTTAACATTATTTACCATCTGAGCTTTGGGGTTATTATTAATCCTATACCTTTATAAAGAAAACATAACATGATTATGTGTATAGAAGGTTCCAAAGGGGTTGGCGTGCCGAGCACGCAGGGGGTTCCCCTAGTTAGGAAACATAAGTTATTGCAGTGACTCTTAGGTAAGAACTGAGGCCGGGAGAAGTCAATGAGCACCGATCTCGGTCCCCAGAACACCATTGAAAACTTGATATAGGCCTATATGTGTTCGCACTCTAACTACCGCATTTTAAGTCCGATTTGGTTCAAATTTGGCACACACGTTGGTTTTCTAAGTGGCTCCAACTATCGTAAGCACTTTTTTTTACCAATCGCTGTAAAACTCTCAACAGTAAACCACAAAAAAAGTTTCTTTTTCGAAATCAGCGAATGGTAGTAGTATACGCAGGTAGTTTTATAACCAAACTAAACCGACCTGGTAGAAAGTAGAGTAGACCCTTCCCATTTTAATTCGACTTTGGCGGGTGCATTGACATGTTAAGCCGAGGGTAGGTTTTGTAAAGGGGGAGCGCAGTACCACAACATACCCCTACAGGAGGGTTGGTCCGACAGGTGTTCGTACCACGGGATTCCGATAAACTGGCTGCAGCCAACGGTTATGAGACAGGGTGTAGTTGACCTTCAAACAAATGTATATGGTCAACCAAGGTACTGCGGGGTAAATCCAGTGGCGTAAATAACACCCGTACAAACCCCGGCGCTGGAGGGGAGGGGGGCGCAGCCGGTCCAGGGGCGCCGCGACCCGGGCACATATACAATATATACAGGAATTTAAAAAAATATAATGTAGTAAAAACATTATCACAAAATAAATTTTACAATGAATGATATTTTATTAAGATGTCTTAATAAAACTGTTCCATAAATAATACAATCTGATCACGCAACTGAACCGCTGACGTGAGATGAGCAAATTTCCAAAATGAAGTTTATAGACCTATGATTTCGGGTTTCAACCAACAATTTGTGAAATAGGTCTATTCACGACGGTGCTGAATAGCTGCAAAATGCACGAAATTCCGCATATTGGGAGTATTTTCAATATACAATGCATTGCTTGCTTCGCACGCCATTCCCCATATTGAGAGTATCTCCAATACTGGCTTTGAACCGGGTAGTTTATGGTATTTTACGTTTTGATCGATTTTGGGGGAACCAATCGAGCTATAAGGTCGCGTAAAAGAAACAAAATGTGCAGAATAACATCCTACATTTATATTTGTAGAAAAAACTCTTAAAACAATTAATTCTCTTAGGAAAAATCTCAAAAAATAGTTACTTCCGGTCAAAACACGTGCTTCCGGTTGTTGGATTTTTTTGGCTAACGAACTCGTCCGAGCGACGGAGACAACCAACATATGTACCAAATTTGAACCAAATCGGACTTAAAATGCGGCCGGTAGAGTGCGAACACATATATATGTCATTTTTAATGACACTCCAAAACGTGTTCTGGGGACCATGATCGGTGCTCATTAGCTACTCCCAACCTTGGGTCTTACTATAACTGCCACTGCATAGCTCATTTTTCCTATGGAAATTCAATAATAAAGCCAATTCCATATCCCAAAAGTAGAGACAACATCAGTGTAGCCAAGTTCTTTTACCAGTGTAGATCTACAGCTTAAATTTTTCTTTCAGGCAACTTGTATATATAAATATGCCTGCAACGGGCAGATAGTTGGTGTTTAGCTTAAGGGAGTATGGGATTGAACTTCGAAATCTACCTGCATAATAGTCCAATAAATAGAGACTTAAAAAGGGTGTCTACCCTACAAAAAGTCCTGAATTTTATATATGTTTTTTGGACCATTAGGTAGTAATGAATCCAAGTTTTCGTCGTCCTAGTCCTATGGCAACTTTTTTTGTACGCCAAAAATGGTGTAATGTTGGAACTTTTTTCAGTTTTTTTCCCTATAACTCCTTTCCTGAACATATACCATTCTAATTGTATATGCGAAAATTGCAGAGGATAAAATTTCCAACAAATATGCTTCTCGTTTTTTTATTACCAACGGTTACCGAGATATTGGGCAGCAAAAAAAAAGGTAAAATCTCAAGCTTTGAAATTTTGTAACTTTCTTACCACTTTGACTCACGAAAACTCCAAGAATATTTCATTTTAGAGAAATCTTGCTTGTATAAAAGTTGTAGAGCATTTAATTATCTACAAAATCCATGCCTCAAATATTTGTTAACGTTAAAGAGTGGGGGTGAATTTAAACAAAAATGGAAAATGGCATTTTTGTCATCTTGGCCCAAGATTGTTATAGGGCTCATTCCACTGATGTGGAATTCAGGACTACCGGACTTTTTGTCTCTGTAAGGACTCTATTCACTGGACTATAAGGAGGCTGAGCAGAAAGAATATGTGTGTTCCAGAAATAGCACCGTGCAATTATCAACCATCCAGTGAAGTTGGTGAAATCGTAAATTTTTCACCAGGGTTTACTTGGAATACACTCTTAACCGTTTAAATCGGCGTTAAATTCACCTTGATTCCAACGTCACCCGGTGAATTTAACGCACGAAGCGTTTGCACTCCCGGATATAATGATGACATTCACACTATTGATCGACCCTGTATCGACACCGACAGTTCTGGCTGTTCGCGTGTTGCCGCGCCCTGAACTTACTTCCGGGTGGGTAGTAACTAGTAACCACGGGAATATACTAGCATGTCAGCTGATTGCCCTTTGTGCTAACCTTGACTATGAAATGTACAACCGTCCCGACCCTAGTGAACTATGTTTGCAAACATTAGTTGGAAATGTCCTTTTTTAATGGCAAACCCAGTGTGCTTTGCACGCCAACCCCTTCCTGCTTATACTACATACATTTTGATGATTTATTTTTTTAATAAATGGGCGGACTTAATCACAAATCATAGCCTCAAAGCTAAGGCCGTAGACAGAAAATTTTTTCGGGGGAGGGGGTCAGGTCAGCACCGGGGATTTAAATCTAAACTCTTTTAACACGTTCACTGCTAAGGACGCACATGTGAGCTTGACACTGAACACTATGAGAAGCGGCCTACGCACAGTGGATTGCACGCCAACCCTCATATTGGGAGTATTTTTAATATAAAATGCATTGCTTACTTCGCACGCCAACCCCCGTGTTGGAAGTATTTTCAATACACAGTGCATTGCGAGCTTCACACGCCAACCCCCGTATTAGACGTATATTCAATACACAGTGCATTGCGTGCTTCGCACGCCAATCTCCGTATTTAGAGTATTTTCAATACACAGCGTATTGCGTGCTTGGCACGCCAACCCCCGTATTTGACGTATATTCAATACACAGTGCATTGCGTGTTTTGTTAGAGTAAAGTGTTTTTGTTGGACCTTCACAGTTTTCTTATTTAATAGATCAGATCAAGCTCACAAGAGAGTAAGGCTGTAACCTACTGCATCCATGTGTATTGTACGTTGCAGGTTTAATCAAGTAAATCTAAATATCAGTATGCATGCAATGCACAATGATGTAAAATATGTTGCTGGATCCTAAGTAGTGTTGTCTATTTTATAATTTAACTTGCACTTTTTAAACCTAGTATTAATGTTTACTACTAAATTTCGGGATTCCGGAGGGGGTTGACCCCTAATCCCCCCTCTACCCCCAGCTACGGCCTTGCTCAAAGATATGATGATAAATCGTATTAATGTCTGAATCAATAATAAGCTTACGTTATCGCAGGAATTATACTCATACATAGACCTAAATGATGAACAAAAACCCAACTGAAAAATTAGAGATAGAAATAATTTTAAAGTATGAAATCAGCTGTTAATGGAAATGCCACGATGAAAAGACCTGCATGCGAGCTAGGAAGTAGTAGATGAATCAGGTGATCCCACACTGTACATCTTTAACAGTATTTTAAATTAACAAACAGCTATTTTAAAACTATTTTAGGTTTACTAGAGAATTCAGCCACTTGCTCGCTTCACTAACCAACCCAGGTAAAGCAAATGCAAACAGATTACTGGATGTTCGTGATGACGATTGACTTGGAAAGAAGTACAGTACTTGGATGAAGATACAGTGACGGTGGTAGCGGTGATCTGAATCTTGACGCATGTGCAGTAGGGTCAAAACATTTTGAGAGAATTACAGACATTTTTCTTTGGAGAAAACATCGCAAACACCATATCTGAACTGATAACAACTTAACGTATTCACAATGCACGTTTCGATAAATTAGTCGCCATCATTCAGGTGAATGATTAAATCAAACATTTCTAGGGCAAGTTAAGCCCTGGATGATCTTTGCCGAATTGTGTGCGGCGGCTGTCCAGAACAATAGGTCCATTGGGAGAGGAAGGAAATTGGATAGGACAAAGCCAGTGGAAAACAAAAGGTTTAGAGAGAGAGAGAGAGAGAGAGAGAGAGAGAGGGGGGAAGAGAGATAGAGAGAGAGGAGAGGGTTGCTTTCAATCGATGAAAGGTCGTCTGTTCCAATTGTTTCAGTTGAATTGGGATTCATGATTTTTTAATGTTAGGACTTAAAATTTCGGTTTCATTACAAACAAGAACAATATTAATAGAGTATAGACTAAAAATAAGATTTGACATTCTTGTCCAGTCAAATGGAAATGGTGTTCCAGCATAATGTACAAAAAGACCAGTCAGCGAAAAAATCGTATGAAGATTTATCATCGCGATTATGTTTATTTTGGCATAAAAATACTGTAAAAAAAGAAGAAATATTGAAGGTCAAAGGTGAGGAAAATCTGGTTTCCGGGTTTTACGTCAATTTTTATAATTTTAAACTTTTTTAATTGAAAGTTGGTTTAAATTTGAAATATACTTTGTTTTCTCCAACAACCGGGAGCACTTTTCTTGACAGCAGGTAATAGTTTTTTTTTTTCGAAATCTCATACTAGAATGAAATTGTTTGGCGTATTATCTAAGAAAGTAAATATAGAAGGTTATTATGCACATTTAGATTTTTTACACGCCGTTATAGCCCGTCTCGTTACCCCGAAATGGTAAAATACCGTAAAAGTACTCGATTCAAATCCACGAGCATGATTTTTAGCGAATTTCCATAGGAAAAATGAGCTATTGCGGTAGCTCTTGTGGTAAGACCCAAGGTCGGGAGTAGCAAATGAGCACCGATCATGGTCCCCAAAACACGTTTTAAGTCCGATTCGGTTCAAATTCGGTACACATGTTGGTTGTCTACGTCGCTCGGACGAGTTCGTTAGCCAAAAATATCCAACAATCGGAAGCACGTTTTTTGACCAGAAGTAACTATTTTTTAGATTTTTCCTACAAATATAAATGTAGGATGTTATTCTGCACATTTTGTTTTTTTACGCGACCTTATAGCTCGCTTCGTTCCCCCAAAATCGATCAAAACGTAAAATACCATAAAAGTACCCGGTTCAAAGCCATGTGGTGGATCCTACCGTGGGGTTGACGTGAGAAGCACGCAATGCATTGTGTATTGAAGATACGACCAATACGGGGGTTGGCGTGCGAAGCACGCAATGCTTTGTGTGTTGAAGACACTCCCAATACGGGCGTTGGCATGCGAAGCACGCAATGCATAATGTATTGAAGTTAATCCCAATATGCGGAATGGCGTGCGAAGCACGCAATGCTTTGTGTATTGAAGATACTCCCAATATGCGGAATGACGTGAGAACCATTTTGCAGCTATTCAGCACCGTCGTGAATAGACCTATTTCCCATATTGTTGGTTGAAATTATACATAGGCCTATAATTTTGGAAATTTGCTCAACTCACGTCAGCGGTTCAACTGTGTGGTCAAATTATTGCTTCTGAAATTGCATAAAACTTAAACACAAACTGCTGGACTCCTGCAATGCATGGCACCTCTGTTAAGCACCAAACACCAATCTTTTAACCATCGTACACCGATTGCAAACATAACTTATTCATTTCCATCACAAAATGAAACGATGTTTTTACCAATACACACGTCGGCCTGTATAACACCTCTGACAGCACGGAGATCAAACGATCTTATCAGTGCAGAATTTATTATCAGGCACTCTGACCTTCCGTGCAGGTAATTTGCAAACAGTTATTTTATGCAACCACAAGGTCACAAGCGGTACCACAATTGGCTTACTTTTATAAACAACAGACTGTACTTTTAACGACATCTGCCGGTTTTTAAAATTCCATTTACAAAGGAGGACGTTACGAATTTACAGAATGTATTAACATTTACTGAAAATGAGTTGTGGGTTTCCCTCGCTCCAATAGTTTTTCGGATTTGAGGACGAATAAAAATAGAACTATTTCAATATCTTCAAAGATATGTAATGACGTTTTGACACATCTGATCCCCCTTGTTGTTTTCACTTTGATCACTTTGTCCTATTTGCGAAGTAGCTTAAAATTTCTCTCTATTATATAAAAATGTTTTTCTACTTCTACTTCTCATGATTATATAGTAACTAGCTGATCAATACGGCGTTGCCCGTGGTGGTTGGTATTTTCAGTTTTTTTAACGTAATTGTATTCTTTTTAAGTGTTCAGTCAGTGAGTGGTATTTGGCTTTTATATATATAGATCTTAAATAATAAAAGCACTATTGTCATAATAATAAAAGATCTGAAATTATGATTTTAGTAACTTTGATCCTCCCAAACCCCTCCTAAAATTTCGAAATTTTTCATATCCTTTCTTAGTAAGCACCTATGGCCCTAGAGGAAGCTACATACCAAATTTCATTCCAATCCGTTTGGTAGTTTTGAATAAATCGTGATTTAATAACTTTGATCCCCCAAACCCCCTTAAATTTCGAATTTGTTTGAAACCCTTTCTTAGCGAGCGCCTATGGCCCTAGAGGAAGCTACATACCAAATTTCATTTCAATCCGTTCGGTAGTTTTTGAGAAATGAGATGAGTGAGTGAGTGGTATTTCGCTTTTATATATATAGATAAAGAATAGCTACTATCTAGCGAAACCATTGCCAAGGGAACGGGCTTGAAAAAATTAGCGGGGAAAGAAGACCCTGTTGAGTCAGTAAGAAGAAAAATAAATCTCTCTATTATATAAAAAAGTTTTTCTACTTCTTCTTCTCATAATTATAAAGTAATAAGAATAGATTAAGTACGTGTATTGCGTAGCGTTGACCATTGCATAACTTCTAGGCGCCGTGTATTGCGTAGCGGAGACGTATTGCATAACTCCCAGGCACACAAATTCATGAAGTCGATTATGAAGTCGAATTCAAGTCGAAAAATAAAGTTGAACCCCCCCCCCCCCCCCGGAGATCGTGAAACGATCGGAGGTGGGGTGGGGGTTGGCGAGCGGGCGAGCAGGGGGCAAACCTCCTAGTATAGAAAAGAAAACTTTTATATAATCTAAGGCCCCTTTCACACCGAAGATGCAAGAAGCAAGATGCATTCATCGTGGATGCAGGATGCATTCGCGTCTTGCATCTTGATGCAAAGGCTTTCACACCAAAAGACGCACGTGCCACTTGCACCTTCTGTTTGTATCCAATATCTCTGTTTAGTTAAGTGCGTGAGTTTGAAAGATGAATAATCAATCATCCGACTCTTCAGACGATGAAATTATAATTCTGGCTTGTGCAGTCAGAAGAAGACGAAGGCAAAGAAGGAATCGTTTGATTCCAATTTTTGTGCCAGGGACTTCCATGACTTCTCTTGGTCGTCCCTGTTTGAGTACTCCTTACTTGTAGTATCGTATATTGCAGGATAGTCTTCAACAAAGGTCACGCTGAAGTTATCCGTGTCGGGCAACATAGTTGAAGGGTGGATGGAAGTTTCGTACTTTTAACACAACGTCTTAATTGATCGTCTGAAAAAAAGGGATGTTGCGATATTATCGATATTATACCGATAATAGAGATTCGATATTATCGCAATATCGGAAGAATAATGTCAATATCGGATTTCGATATTTTTGTCTATATTGTAGTAGTTACAGAATTGCTACTTCTAAAAATAAAAACACAAGGCACTTACATATCCTTGATGTTTTTTACTTTCTAAACATATCTATGTTTGTATTTAACCTTCCTTAATATGAACTTAAAACATGTTTGATCATAGAGTAACTACTGTCTAGAATATATCGTCCTGAACATAGACTTACCTCCCGCTAGTATTTGAGTTCGATGCACAGTTTCAGAACACTGAATAAGCATAATAAGCAAAATTTAACATAACCACTAGTCATACGTAAGTAAACAAATACCAACATTTCTGAACTTAAACTGTACTGTTTAGAGTTTTCTTTTTACCTAATTTCTATATTTGATTCCCGCGAAAACGGTTGAGTTTTAGAGTTAGTTTGACGTGCAGTTTCAGAACACACTCAAAACACACCATAACCTCTGGTCAGATGTGAGTAAATAATCAGGCCTACCATATTATTACAATAGTCTACATTTTACACGTTAAAAAAATATCGATATCATTTGATATTGCCGATATCGATATTTTGTTTCGATAATATCGTGATATCGATATCAATATCGAATATCGGAAACTTCCCGATATAGCAACAACCCTAACTGTGCGAGTCGAGCAAACGTGCAAATTGTGGATCGCATATTAGCCCAGTCAATAAAGGACTTCGATGGGAAAAAATTAGGGTAAAGCTGAATTTTACCCAGTTGATAGAATGTCACTAGAGGAACATTTTTACAAAAGTCCCCAAAAATCCCCCTGGAGCTTCCCCCAATCCCCCTCAAAGGTTCAAAACGCTAACATTCACGGCAACTCTAATAACTCCCTTTAAAAAGGTCCGATGAGATCGCGATTTTTTTTTTTTTTTTTTTGTTATTGAATGGGTTACAATATTATTTAATATTTGTATATTTTAGATTTGAAACTTTTGATTAATTTTAAAATATGCGGCAAAATCTAATTTTTTATTATAAAAATTTTGATTTTTACCGAACATGCTTTTTATTTGTCAAAATATGACAAAATTCTTCATATAATTTTTTTAGCCAACCCTTTTGTGAATCTAATGATATACAGTTTTCCTTATATATGTTTGTTACTACCCGCCGTATAGAGGGGTGAAAGCAAGAAGGTACGACGCGACGCGAAGTCTCACGCGGCCGCTCACTATCCTAGGTAGTTGCTGTCACTGTTAATGTATGATAATTGATCGTGAAAACTGTGATTGAGATAAATATTATATGTGTTGTATTAACAATGGTATTATCGACTCATATATCGTATAATGTAGTAGTTAAATGGCATCATAATAATTACACTTACATCTTTTAGTTGGTCTTACACTTAAATATATTAATGGGTTTTATCAGAGGCAAACCAATAAAAGGCATAAGTTTTTATTAAATAAATAATAATTTCGCCTGTTTTGGTTCGAGGGGGGGGGGAATCCTCCTGACCCTTTAAGGCCTTTCCATTATCCACCACGCATAGACCGCCGTGTTCCGAATTGGCAAAACCGGCAGCTGTTTCACTTAGTATAAGTGCTTTACAGCATCACGGACCACCCACCCACCCGAATTTATTTGATACTCAAATAAGCAAATAAGCAAAAAATGGTACTCAATGTAATACGTGAAGCAGTTTTTTGTGAACACAACTCCTCCGTTATTTCTGGACCAAATTTAATGTTTGAGTGGTCAAAAAATTCGTCTCATTTCAAAGTTTTGCAATAAGGTTTTAGATGTCAAAAATTCTTATCCTTAATGGCGTGAGCTAATCTCAAAGGTCGAGTTTTCCCCACAAGATTAACATGGAACGAATTTAAAAACGATTTATATACAAAACAGCTGTTTATAATGAGAAACAAACTAATCCAGCTGCTTTCGTGGATGTAAATAATTATGTTTATAGTAATAATAATAATGTTTGTAATAA
>JAGFPH010000492.1:322957-347288 GCA_018207615.1 Philaenus spumarius
GAATATTGGGAGTATCTTCAACACACAAAACATTGCGTGCTTCGCATGACAACCCCCGTATTGGAAGTATCTTCAATACACAATGCATTGCGTGCTTCGCACGCCAACCCCACGGTAGAATCCACCACATGGCTTTGAACCGTGTACTATTTTTTCAATCGGTTCAGTACTGCCAGAGATTACCCCCTACATACAAGGAAACAAACAAACAAACTTTACCTGTTTATAATATTAGTATAAATGTATGAAAGGTAATAGAACAGCCATACAACCTTCCAAAAAGCACACTTATAAGGTTGTTCTTTTATGTGTGTGTCAACGTGTATCTTTTTATTGGTTAATAAGTAGCAGTAAAATATACTTTGAGCTTGACGGGTGAGAAGGAATTTATATTTAAAAAAAATAACACTATTCTCACTCTTATACGTTTAGTTACCAAACGCGTTTCAACTACAAAGTCGTCATCCTCAGTGATATATGAGCTACAACTGACAGATTATAACAGAGTTTTGTTACAACCAAACGTATAAGAGTGAGAATAGTGTTATTTTTTTTTAAGTTAAAAATAAGTAGCAGATTTGAATTAAAATATAATTTACATTAACTGTCATTTTATTTTATAGAACAGCTGTTTTATGTTTTTAATTTATTTATTTAATAGGCCCTACCAAATGTTTTAATGTAAACTGCAGAACAGCTGTTTTATGTTTTTAATTAATTTATTTAATACCAAATGTTTTAATGTAAACAAAGCAGACATTTGGGGACCTCAAAACCCCCTTAGTTTTTAATTTTAGAAAAAACTTATATTTTTCCCTCGTTCCTTGAATCGATACCTTTAATTTGATACCTCTTCCATCATCCATCCTCCGATTTACCAAATTCACACAATTTTGAATCTAAAATTTCGCTTACATAATTATATATAAGGATAGTTTCAATATGGAAATTTCTGAAACTTCAGTAACCTTTATCTCAGGAACCACTTGACTTATATATTTGAAACTTCGGTTTCAGCAGTTTCTCACTAAGGTCTATGATTGTGTAAAATTTCAAGAACCTAGCCTACACAGTTTTCGAGTTGAAAAATCAAACGGACAGACTTAGCGTTTTATTAATATGATACAACATAACATATGTTTTTAGAAGGTTCCATTGGGAGTTGGCGTGCGGAGCACGCAGGGGTCTCTCCTAGTCAACAATAAAACCGTTTCGTTAGGCCACATTGTTTAACTGAAAACGTCTACACTTAAGGGTTCCAAGACAGAGACTCTCCACACTACGACTTATTGGGCAACATTGTCTACCGATTGTCTCAGGTCTCCCATTTCTGACGGGAGAGGAAAATTCTTCGATTTTGATCTCCGAACGGTCTTTAGATATGGTAGTTGTCTCCCGATCGTCCCGTCTAGAGACAATTGGGAGACACGGTCTTCAGACCGAAATCGTCAAACGTTTTCCCCTAGTGTGGACAAAACCTAACACTTATAACTCATGAGTCTCAATACTTTGCCAACGGCTTACTGGTACTATTGCGATATTTGCAAGCAAACGACAACCGAATCAATTAACTTCCGCTATATTTAAACTGTCAGTGTGCTTGTTAGAGAGTTGGCGAGGCTTAGAATGACAAGTTTCAAGTCAATATTATGCATGGATTGACAACAGGTCGTATATGGGCTAATTATGACAGTAGATAATTCAGTCTCTGACGCAACACTCAGGGACACGCTATCTTGAGGTCACGTCACGAAGCTTCACGTGGTGGCGCTATCTGCTAATTTTATTGTGTTGATGTTATCATTAAGCGTACAGTCAGATTTTATCACACTGAATACGATTTCAGTACTGCTTTTTTAAAATCTGCACAATTTTCATTGTTTTACACAAATGTGCAATGATATTAGTGTAAGGTATAGTCTGGTTTTATAAAATTTAACTTTAATAATAATGATGGTATTTTTTTAAAAATCTGATTATTTCTGTCTATATTATTTACTAGGAGAAACCTCTGCGTGCCGCGCACGCCAACCCGTTGGTAATTTATATACACATAATCATGCTATGTTTTCTTTATAATAAAAGTGTATTAATAATAACCCAAAAGCTAAGATGGTAAACCTGTTTTGGTGCTCCATGAACCCCCAAAAATTGTTTAGTGGAATTATCTGTGTTGATGCTCCATGAACCCAAAAATAGTTTTAGTAGAATTATTTGCTTTGGTGCTCCATGAACCCAAAAATAGTTTTAGTAGAATTATTTGTTTTGGTGCTCCATGAACCCCCAAAAACTGTTTAGTGGAATTATATGTGTTGATGCTCCATGACCCAAAAGTAGTTTTAGTAGAATTATTTGCTTTGGTGCTCCATGAAACCAAAAAAGTGTTTTTTTTTTTTATGATGTCGGTCCGTGTGTCTGTTTGGATGTGTACAGAGCTGGAGACCGTACCAACGGTCCGATTTTGATGAAATTTGGTATGTATGTGTAGTTCTAGAATATCTCCAGGCGTTTATTTCATTTTTTAAATTTGTTGATTTTTAAGGGATTTTAAAAAATGGCCAAAAGACGAGGAAAATCAAAATTTCTCAAAAGCGGCTCTAACGATTTTGATAAAATTTGGTTTATTTGTAGCCCTTAATTGGTTTATTTGTACCCTACCAAATGCAGAAAACCGCATCTTTCTAAAAATTCTCGTTTAGGTAATGATAATAATAACTGATTTTTGGGGTTTTTTGGCCAAAAAGGGGATTGCTTTTCAAAATTTTGCAAAAGCTTTTTTCGTGCATCTATACAGGCCTAATTGACATGTTTGGTGCAAATTTGTTCGAAATCGATCGAATAGTTTTAATAATAATAATATAATATAATACAATAATATACTATGAATGTGTGTTACATGCATCTAATATTTTCCATGGTATGTCCCCTATGTTACTCTTGGGAAGGTATAAAGTTTCAACTGGGAGAAAGTATGTGGCAGTTATCTGGTACCGTTTATTCTCAGTAAAAAGTGCACCGATCAAAATACTTACAAAAGTCTCATTTAAAGGGTTTTTAATTTACTACAACTTTATTATTGAAAGTATAGCGTTTCATCCGACGATTTACCAAATACCGTCTAAGTAACCCCCCCCCCCCCCCCCAAAAATCGTTTCACGGATTTTTATTGTTTTAGTAATTTCACAATAATAATAATCGTTTCCGAAGGTGGTATTTTCATCTACAATCTATTCCTCAAGTCGTAAAGCAATCGGTTCGCTGTTAATTTTTTTATAAGTACTGTCTTTTTTTGCTCTCACGACTGGTCTGAACTCGTTTGCAAAAAACTGTCAGCTGTACGATTTCAAAGCAGATTACCGTTTTGCCGAGTTCATCGTGTAACTCGATTCGCAACTTAATGTAATGTTTACTAGGGAGACCCCTGCGTGCTCTGCACGCCAGTCCCCGATGGATCCTTCTAAAAACACATGTTATGTTTTATTTATAATAAAGGTGTATGTAGGATTAATAATAACCTCAAATATAAGATGGTAAATCATATTAAATGTTTAAATAAAACTATTTCGTATATTTTATAACAACAGTTATAGTAAAGGTTAAAAGAACCATTAACTTATACAATCAAAAACCTAACCAAAAAGTTACTCACTATCAATTACCGTACATTATGAATAAATAGGTCTACTATATGTCTTATTTATTTTTAATTAGCATGTAACATAGTTTTTCTTATTTTTAAATTCCTTAACCATTTTTTATTGGTTTGTGTGTGTTGAAACATGTATTGGTTCAGTACAGGCCTAACTTAAAATATTATTTTGTACTAAAAGCACGAAACCAGCTGGATTAGTTTGTTTCTTATTTTGAACATCTGTTTTGTATAGAAATAGTTTTTAAATTATTATTATTATTACTATAAACATAATTATTTACATCCACGAAAGCAGCTGGATTAGTTTGTTTCTTATTATAAACAGCTGTTTTCTATGGAAATGGTTTTAAAATTATTATTACAAACATTATTATGATTACTATAAACATAATTATTTACATCCACGAAAGCAGCTGGATTAGTTTGTTTCTTATTATAAACAGCTGTTTTGTATATAAATCGTTTTTAAATTCGTTCCATGTTAATCTTGTGGGGGAAACCCGACCTTTGAGATTAGCTCACGCAATTAAGGATAAGAATTTTTGACATCTAAAACCTTATTGCAAAACTTTGAAATGAGACGAATTTTTTGACCACTCAAACATTAAATTTGGTCCAGAAATAACGGAGGAGTTGTGTTCACAAAAAACTGCTTCACGTATTACATTGAGTACCATTTTTTGCTTATTTGCTTATTTGAGTATCAAATAAATTCGGGTGGGTGGGTGGGTGGTCCGTGATGCTGTAAAGCACTTATACTAAGTGAAACAGCTGATGGTTTTGCCAATTCGGAACACGGCGGTCCATGCGTGGTGGATAATGGAAAGACCTTAAAGGGTCAGGAGGATTCCCCCCCCTCGAACCAAAACAGGCGAAATTATTATTTATTTAATAAAAACTTATGCCTTTTATTGGTTTGCCTCTGATAAAACCCATTAATATATTTAAGTGTAAGACCAACTAAAAGATGTAAGTGTAATTATTATGATGCCATTTAACTACTACATTATACGATATATGAGTCGATAGTACCATTGTTAATACAACACATATAATATCTATCTCAATCACAGTTTACACGATCAATTATCATACATTAACAGTGACAGCAACTACCTAGGATAGTGGGCGGCCGCGTGAGACTTCGCGTCGCGTCGTACCTTCTTGCTTTCACCCTACGGCGGGTAGTAACAAACATATATAAGGAAAAATGTATATCGTTAGATTCACAAAAGGGTTGGCTAAAAAAATTATATGAAGAATTTTGTCATATTTTGACAAATAAAAAGCATGTTTGGTAAAAATCAAAATTTTTATAATAAAAAATTAGATTTTGCCGCATATTTTAAAATGAATCAAAAGTTTCAAATCTAAAATATACAAATATTAAATAATATTGTAACCCATTCAATAACAAAAAAAAAAAAAAAAAAAATCACGATCTCATCGGACCTTTTTAAAGGGAGTTATTAGAGTTGCCGTGAATGTTAGCGTTTTGAACCTTTGAGGGGGGCTGGGGGGGGGAGCTCCAGGGGGATTTTTGGGGACTTTTGTAAAAATGTTCCTCTAGTGACATTCTATCAACTGGGTAAAATTCAGCTTTACCCTAATTTTTTCCCATCGAAGTCCTTTATTGACTGGGCTAATATGCGATCCACAACTTGCACGTTTGCTCGACTCGCACAGTTAGGGTTGTTGCTATATCGGGAAGTTTCCGATATTCGATATTGATATCGATATCACGATATTATCGAAACAAAATATCGATATGGGCAATATCAAATGATATGGATATTTTTTTAACGTGTTAAATGTAGACTATTGTAATAATATGGTAGGCCTGATTATTTACTTACATCTGACCAGAAGTTATGATGTATTTTGATTGTGTTCTGAAACTGCACGTCAAACTAACTCTAAAACTCAATCGTTTTCGCGGGAATCAAATATAGAAATTGGGTAAAAAGAAAACTCTAAACAGTACAGTTTAAGTTTAGAAATGTTGGTATTTGTTTACTTACGTATGACTAGTGGTTATGTTAAATTTAGCTTATTATGCTTATTCAGTATTCTGAAACTACACATCGAACTCAAATACCAGCGGGAGGTAAGTCTATGTTCAGGACGATATATGTAGACGGTAGATTACTCTGTGATCAAATATGTTTTAAGTTCATATTAAGGAAGGTTAAATACAAACATAGATATGTTTAGAAAGTAAAAAACATCAAGGTTATGTAAGTGCCTTGTGTTTTTATTTTTAGGAGTTGCAATTCTGTTGTACAAAAAAACGTAATTACTACAGTATAGACAAAAAATATCGAAATCCGATATTGACATTATTCTTCCGATATTGCGATAATATCGAATCTCTAATATCGATATAATATCGAAACAAAAATATCGATATAATATCAAAACAAAAATATCGATATTTACTAATATCGATAATATTGCAACATTCCTACGCACAGTTTCTTTTCAGACGTTCAATTAAGAGGTTGTGTTCCAACCAACGACCACATAAGACCAATAGATGGAGCATAGCTAGTCCGCCGGTGAAGCCGAGCTGTCCGCCTGACCCAAGCAAGATGGCGGTGGATAGGCATGACTCATCATAGACGCGAGCGTCAACGCCAGTAGCTCTAGCCTTTGCTATTGTCATTCGCACAGGGAACCTGCCGAGATCGCTAACATAACCTAACTTTACGTAGTTTCGAATGCATTTTGTATCACACTTTGAATCATATTATATTATTATGTGTATACTGTTCATTGTTATTAATAGTGATGCCTAATACGTGCGTTGCCTACGGGTGTGTTAACAGAGGAAAAATAGAAGGAATTACCCACCATGGGTAAGTTCATATTTTGATTTAACTTAGATGTTACAAAATATGTGTACTAATTAATCAACTAACTGCATGCGTATATACATCCTTTAAATATTTTCTTACGCTTTAGATGAAATACATAAAATTAATCGTGGTTTAAAATGTGTTGTAAGAAATTGCATTTATTGACCACTTTGAAGTTACCTGTGCACAAATTATTTTTTTATGTCTTAATAACTATAGGCCTACCTGGTACCTTGTGCATTTTAGTGACTTTAAAAATTAATTTCATTATTTAGTACAAATTATTTAATGTTTGTAATCCATATTCAACAATCAAACTTGTTTGTATTCACTAATAATAGTAGCACTTCTGTAAGATTATCATTATATTTTGAACCTTAAAAATAGTATAAATATTTTTATATAAGTAGCCTATGTTTCACTTTCAAACTTCATTGTAATCACCAATAAAAAGAACTATATTATCAAATTTTGAACACAAAGAAAATTAAAATCTTTTTATGTTATTACAACTATGTGATTTGATTCTATCCAATATTATATTCTTTGCTCGATTAGTGTTCACATACTATAGATTTTCAACTTTTACTACTTTACATTGTAGGCCTAAAAATAAACTTTTAAATCATATTTTTTCATTGTCTTTATGTCCTATACTTTTTCAATATAACATTATATACGACAATTTCAGGTAATGTAAGAAAAGATTTTATTTTCAAAGTATTTTCGGATCTCTACCCACTTAATTTTAATATTATGTCAATAGATACTAAACAATTTGTATTAAATAATGCCAGGCTTAATTAATGCTTTTCAGTACAATCAATATTTCTAGTCCACTAATTAAAAATTTATGACAATATCTAAAATTAAAAAAAATAATTGAGACGCCATAAAATATTAAACGGTATTTCAGGAATGAAACCTTTCCCGTTAAAGTACCAGACATTAACAAAAACTAAACTTTGATTATTGATATAGTATTAGTAATATACTAGTTATCACAAAAATATCATTACAGTAGTTGTTAATATAAATATACATGCAGTATCTACAACGAATTTGCCATACCAACACTTGCAGGTCGATGGGCGGAACGCTCTTTCCGCCGCGGCAAAACTTTTTAACTTTAACTGAGTTATCTACGAAACTAAAGGAGCAAATTAAAAAAAAAATATGATTAGTAAAATTCAGTTCTAAGGCTACAATTTCCACCGTTTTTTAACGTACCTGACCAAAAAATAAAAAAAGTAGTAGCAATGGAACTTTTTTATGTCATGATTAAAAATGTATATAAAAAGTTAAAGTTATTTTTGTGTTAAAAAGGCTTAAGTAGTGTTATTTGATTTTTAATTCCTTTCATTAGCACCCACAACTTGTCAACTTTACACTTGCGAAGTTTCAAAATTTTAACTTTACTCTAAGTATGTTAAATCACAGGTTGAGTGAAACGAGAGCATTGGCATACTTCAAAGTTGAGAGCGCCGTTTATGTCTTTCTGACCCAGCCAAGATGGCCGACCTGGCTTCACCCGCTATAGTGTTAGCTTTATAGGCATGCTCCATCTATTGGTCTTATGTGGTCGTTGGTTCCAACTTCCATCCACCCTTCAACTATGTTGCCCGACACGGATAACTTCAACGTAACCTTTGTTAAAGCAGTTGAAGACTATCCTGCAATATACGATACTACAAGTAAGGAGTACTCAAACAGGGATGACCAAGAGAAAGCATGGCCTTGGTACAAAAATTCGATTCAAACGATTCCTTCTTTGTCTTCGTCTTCTTCTGACTGCACAAGCCAGAATTATAATTTCGTCGTCTGAAGAGTCGGATGATTGATTATTAATTTTTCAAAGTCACGTACTAAACTAAACAGAGATATTGGATACAAACAGAAGGTGCAAGTGGCACGTGCGTCTTTGGTGTGAAATCCCTTGCATCAAGATGCAAGACGCACATGCATCCTACATCCACTACATCTTGCATCTTGCATCTTGCATCTTCGGTGTGAAAGGGGCCTTAGATTATATAAATGTTTTCTTTTCTATACTAGGGGGCTTTGCCCCCTGCTCGCTCCGCTCGCCAACCCCCACCCCACCTCCGATCGTTTCATGATCTCCGGGGGGCCCCGTTCACCTTTATTTTTCGACTTCATAATCGACTTCATGAATTTGTGCGCCTGGAAGTTATGCAATACGTCTTCGCTACGCAATACACGGCGCCTGGAAGTTATGATTGCACCGCTACGCAATACACGTATTTAATCTATTCGTATTACTTTATAATTATGAGAAGAAGAAGTAGAAAAACTAGTTTATATAATACAGAGATTTATTTTTCTTCTTATTCACTCAACAGAGTCTTCTTTCCCCGCTAATTTTTCCAAGCCCGTTCTCTTGGCAGTGGTTTCGCTAGATAGTAGCTATTCTTATTACTTTATAATTATGAGAAGAAGAAGTAGAAACACTTTTTTATATAATAGAGAGAAATGTTAAGCTACTTCGCAAATAAGACAAAGTGATCAAAGTGAAAACAACAAAAAAGGGGGGAGGGGGAGGTCAGATATGTCAAAACGTCATTACATATCTTTGAAGATATTTAAATATTACTATTTTTATTCGACCCCAAATCCGAGAAACTATTGGCGCGAGGGAAACACACAACCCATTTTCAGTAAATGTTAATAAATTCTGTAAATTCGTAACGTCCTCCTTTGTAACTGGAATTTTAAATACCCGCAGATGTCGTTAAAAGTACAGTCTGTTGTTTATAAAAGTAAGCCAATTGTGGTACCGCTTGTGACCTTGTGGTTGAATAAAATAACTGTTTGCAAATTACCTGCACGGAAGGTCAGAGTGCCTGATAATAAATTCTGCACTGATAAGATCGTTTATGCTCCGTGCTGTCAGTGATCTTACACAAGCCGACGTATGTGTTGGTAAAAACATCGTTTCATTTTGTGATAGAAATGAATAGTTATGTTTTGTACTATGGTTACAAGATTGGTGTTTGGTGCTTAACAGATGTGCCATGCATTGCAGGAGTCCAGCAGTTTAGTTTAAATTATTATTGTGTTTAAGTTTTACGCAATTTCAGAAGCAAAAATCCTGCTCGTGGATTTCAACCGAGTACTTTTATGGTATTTTACGTTTCGACCGATTTCGGGGGAACCCGGACGGGCTATAGGGTCGTGTAAAAAATCTAAATGTGCATAACCTCCTATATTTAGCGAATTTCCATAGGAAAAATGAGCTATTGCAGTGGCCCTTATGGTAAGACCCAAGGTCGGGAGTAGCAAATGAGCACCGATCATGGTCCCCAGAACACTTTTACGGGTGTCATTAAAAATCATATATATATGTGTGTTCGCACTCTAGCGGCCGCATTTTAAGTCCGATTTGGTTAAAATTTGATAAACATGTTGGTTGTCTACGTCGCTCGGACGAGTTCGTTAGCCAAAAAAATCCAACAATCGGAAGCACGTTTTTTGACAGGAATTAACTATTTTTTTGATATTTTTCCTACCAGAATGAATTTGTTTTTTAGTTTTTTCTAGAAATATAAATGTAGGATGTTATTCTGCACATTTTGCTTTTTTACGCGACCTTATAGCTCGCTTAGTTCCCCCAAAATCGATCAAAACGTAAAATACCATAGAAGTACCCGGTTCAAAGCCATGTGGTGGATTCTACCGTGGGGTTAACGTGCGAAGCACGCAATGCTTTGTGTACTGAAGATACTCCCAATATACGGAATGGCATGCGAACCATTTTGCAGCTATTAGCACCGTCGTGAATAGACCTATTTCCCAAATTGTTGGTTGAAACCTTAAAACATAGGCCTATGAACTTAATTTTGGAAATTTGCTCAACTCACGTCAGCGGTTCAGCTGTGAGGTCAATTTATTTCCTTAGATAAAACTCCAAACAATTTCATTCTAGTATGAGATTTCGAAAAAAAACTATTACCTGCTGTCAAGATAAGTGCTCCCGGTTGTTGGAGAAAAACAAAGTATATTTCAAATTTGAACCAACTTTCAATTCAAAAAGTTTACAATTATAAAAATTGACGTAAAACCCGGAAACCAGATTTTCCTCACCTTTGACCTTCAATATTTCTTCTTTTTTTTACAGGATTTTTTATGCCAAAATAAACATAATCGCGATGATAAATCTTCATACGATTTTTTCGCTGACTAGTCTTTTTGTATATTATGCTGGAACACCATTTCCATTTGACTAGACAAGAATGTCAAATCTTATTTTTAGTCTATACTCTATTAATATTGTTCTTGTTTGTAATGAAACCGAAATTTTAAGTCCTAACATAAAAAAATCATGAATTCTAATTCTACTGAAACAATTGGAACAGACGACCTTTCATCGATTGAAAGCAACCCTCTCTTTCTAAACCTTTTGTTTACCACTGGCTTTGTCCTATCAAATTTCCTTCCTCTCCCAATGGACCTATCGTTCTGGACAGCCGCCGTACACAATTCGGCAAAGATAATCCAGGGCTTAACTTGCCCTAGAAATGTTTGATTTAATCATTCACCTGAAGATGGCGACTAAGTTATCGAAACGTGCATCGTGAATACGTTAAGTTGTTATTAGTTCAGTTATGGTGTTTGCGATGTTTTCTCCAAACAACAATGTCTGTAATTCTCTCAAAAAGTTTTGACCCTACTGCACATGCGTCAAGATTCAGATCACCGTCACTGTATCTTCATCCAAGTACTGTACTTCTTTCCATGTCAATCGTCATCACGAACATCCAGTAATCTGTTTGCACTTGCTTTACGTGGGTTGGTTAGTGAAGCGAGCAGGTGGCTGAATTCTCTAGTAAACCTAAAATAGTTTTAAAATAGCTGTTTGTAAATTTAAAATACTGTTAAAGATGTACAGTGTGGGATCACCTGTTTCCTCTACTACTTCCTGGCTCGCATGCAGGCCTTTTCATCGTGGAATTTCCATTAATAGCTGATTTCATACTTTGAAATTATTTCTATCACTAATTTTTCAGTCGGGTTTTTGTTTATCAGTAGATCTATGTATGAGTATAATTAAGCGATAACGTAAGCTTATTATTGATTCAGACATTAATATGATTTATCATCATAGCTTTCAGCAAGGCCGTAGCTGGGGGCAGAGGGGGGATTAGGGGTCAACCCCCTCCGGAATCCCGAAATTTAGTAGTAAAGATTAATACTAGGTTTAAAAAGTGCAAGTTAAATTATAAAATAGACAACACTACTTAGGATCCAGCAACATATTTTACATCATTGTGCATTAACATAGGATTAGGACACGCCCCCTGTAGGGTACGCCCCTTCTGGTTAGGTATTTATACGGTGTGTTTTCACACTGTTAGATCAGTTATAGTTTGGTTACTGTAGCCCGTGCATCACTGAGGATGGCGACATTGTCGTTGAAACGCGTTTGAGGTTAGTAAACGTATTTATTGTGAGATTTTGTGTTCAGGTTTTATTTTATCTACATTGCATGCTTACTGATATTTAGATTTACTTGATTAAACTACTACGTACAATACACAGGGATGCAGTAGGTTACAGCCTTACTCTCTTGTGAGCTTGATCTGATCTATTAAATAAGAAAACTGCGAAGGTCCAACCAAAACACTTTAACAAAACACGCAATGCACTGTGTATTGAATATACGTCTAATAAGGGGATTGACGTGCGAAGCACGCAATGCATTGTGCATTGAAAATACTCTCAATACGGAGGTTGGCGTGTGAAGTAAGCAATGCATTTTATATTGAAAATACTCCCAATATGGGGGTTTGCGTGCAATGCACTGTGCGTCGGCCGCTTCTCATAGTGTTCAGTGTCAAGCTCACATGTGCGTCCTTAGCAGTGAACGTGTTAAAAGAGTTTAAATTTAATTCCCCGTTCCTGACTTGACCCCTCCGAAAAATTTCTCCTGGCTACGGCCTTGGCTTTGAGGCTATGATTTGTGATTAAGTCTGCCCATTCATTAAAAAATAAATCATCAAAATGTATGTAGTATAAGCAGGAAGGGGTTGGCGTGCAAAGCACACAGGGTTTGCCATTGAAAAGGACATTTCGAACTGATGTTTGCAAACATAGTTCACGAGGGTCGAGATCGTTGTACATTTTTCATAGTCAAGGTTAGCACAAAGGGCAATCAGCTGACATGCCAGTATATTCCTGTGGTTACTAGTTACTACCCACCCGGAAGTCAGTTCAGGGCGCGGCAACACGCGAACAGCCAGGACTGTCGGTGTCGATATAGGGTCGATCAATAGTGTGAATGTCATAATTATATCCGGGAGTGCAAACGCTTCGTGCGTTAAACTCACCGAGTGACCTTGGAATCAAGGTGAATTTAACGCCGATTTAAATGTTAAGAATGTATTCCAAGTATACCCTAGGGAAAAATTTCTAATTTCACCAACTTCATTGGATGGTTGATAACTGCACGGTGCTATTTCTGGAACACACACAGTCTATCTGCTCAGCCTCCTTATAGTCCAGTGAATGGAGTCCTTATAGAGACAAAAAGTCCGGTAGTCCTGAATTCCACATCAGTGGAATAAGCCCTATAACAATCTTGGGCCAAGACGACAAAAATGCTATTTTCCATTTTTGTTTAAATTCACCCCCACTCTTTAACGTTAAAAAAATATTTGAGGCATGGATTTTGTAGATAATTAAGTGCTCTACAACTTTTATACAAGCAAAATTTCTCTAAAATGAAATATTCTTGGAGTTTTCGTGAGTAAGAGTGGTAAGAAAGTTAAAAAAATCCAAAGCTTGAGATTTTACCCTTTTTTGCTGCCGAATATCTCGGTAACCATTGGTAGTAAAAAAAAAAGAAAAAAAAAAGAGAAGCATATTTGTTGGAAATTTTATCCTCTACAATTTTCGCATATACAATTATAATGGTATATGTTCAGGAAAGGAGTTATAGGTAAAAAACTGAAAAAAGTGCCAACATTTCACAGTTTTTGGCGTATAAAAAAGGTTGCCATAGGACTAGGACGACGAAACTTGGATTCATCACTACCTAATGGTTCCACACAACATATACAAAAATCAGGACTACCGGACGTTTTGTAGGGTAGACACCCTTTTTTGAGTCTCTATTCATTGGACTATCACCATTGTATTTGAATAACCTAATAGAACTCCGATCCAATGCAATATTTCGTTCCACTGGAAATTCGACGATAGTGGCGCTATCTATTGGGGAAACGACGGAAGCAGTGTGAAACACCAATGCTACCAATGATTTCTCCCTAGCGCTACCTTGCGGCACGATCATGCACTATTTTCCCGACGACCTAATTTTCGCCACACTGCTGCCGTATGGATGCAAGATCTATTTATATTACGCAAGTAGAATACGAAGTTCAATCCTATTTACTCCCTTAAGCTAAACACTTAACAAAACTATCTGCCCGTTGCAGGTATATTTAGATATACAAGTTGCCTGAAAGAAAAATTTAAGCTGTAGACCTACACTGGTAAAAGAACTTGGCTACACTGTTGTTGTCTCTAGTTTTGGGACAGGGAATTGGCTTTATTAGCGAATTTCCATAGGAAAAATGAACTATTGCCCTTATGGTAAGACCCAAGGTCGGGAGTAGCAAATGAGCACCGATCATGGTCCCCAGAACAGGTTTTGGGGTGTCATTAAAAATCATATATTATATGTGTTCGCACTCTAGCGGCCGCATTTTAAGTCCGATTTGGTTCAAATTTGGTACACGTGTTGGTTGTCTACTACGTCGCTCGGACGAGTTCGTCAGCCAAAAACATCCAACAATTGAAGGACGTTTTAATCCGAACTATTTTTTGAGATTTTTTCTACGAGAATGAATTTCTTGAAGAGTTTTTTTCTAAAAATATAAATGTAGGATGTTATTCTGCACATTTTGTTTCTTTTACGCGACCTTATAGCTCGATTGGTTAGCCCAAAATCGATCAAAACGTAAAATACCACGGAAGTACCCGGTTCAAAGCCATGTGGTGGATTCTACCGTGGGGTTGGCGTGCGAAGCACGCAATGCATTGTGTATTGAAAATACTCCCAATATGCGGAATTTCGTGCATTTTGCAGCTATTCAGCACCGTCGTGAATAGACCTATTTCACAAATTGTTGGTTGAAACCCTAAATCATAGGCCTATAAACTTCATTTTGGAAATTCGCTCAACTCACGTCAGCGGTTCAGTTGCGTGGTCGGATTGTATTATTTGTGGAACAGTTTTATTAAGACATCTTAATAAAATATCATTCATTGTAAAATTTATTTTGTGATAATGTTTTTACTACGTTATATTTTTTTGAATTCCTGTATATATTGTATATGTGCCCGGGTCGCGGCGCTCCTAGACCTGCTGCGCCCCCCTCCCCTGCAGCGCCGGGGTTGCGCGGGTGTTATTTACGCCGCTGGATTTACCCCACAGTACCTTGGTTGATCAAATAAATTTCTGTGAAGGCCATCTACATCCTGTCTCATAACCGTTGACTGCAGCCAGTTTATCGGAATCCCGTGGTAGGAACACCTGCCGGACCAACCCTCCTGTAGGGGTATGTTGTGGTACTGCGCTCCCCCTTTACAAAACCTACCCTCGGCTTAACATGTCAATGCACCCGCCAAAGTCGAATTAAAATGGGAAGGGTCCACTTTACTTTCCACTAGGTCGGTTTAGTTTGGTTATAAAACTAGTTGCGTATACTACTACCATTCGCTGATTTCGAAAAAGAAACTTTTTTTTGTGGTTTACTGTTGAGAGTTTTACAGCTATTGGTAAAAAAAGTGCTTACGATAGTTGGAGCCACTTAGAAAACCAACGTGTGTGCCAAATTTGAACCAAATCGGAAGTAAAATGCGGTAGTTAGAGTGCGAACACATATAGGCCTATATCAAGTTTTTAATGGTGTTCTGGGGACCGAGATCGGTGCTCATTGACTTCTCCCGACCTCAGTTCTTACCTAAGAGTCACTGCAATAACTTATGTTTCCTAACTAGGGGACCCCCTGCGTGCTCCGCACGCCAACCCCTTTGGAGCCTTCTGTAGACATAATCATGTTATGTTTTCTTTATAATAAAGTTGTAGGATTAATAATAACCCCAAAGCTCAGATAGTAAATAAAGTTAAATGTTCAAATCAAATTATTTCGTATATTTTTATAACAGCAGTTATAATAAAGGTTAAAAGAACCAGCAAGGCTCTGGTCTACACTTTAATAAAAACCTAACCTAAAAGTTAGAAATACAAATAATTGATTCAAAGTTTGAAATCAGTTTTTAATGGAAATGTTATGGCAAACAGCTGTTTTATCTGTTATTTTATTCAATTGGCTGCTATGATAATGAATATAAATATTTGAAGGTTCATTATAGTCTAGGCCTAACCTAAGAATTTTGTCCAACTAAATTTACAAATTTTGAAATAAAAAATGTTTTCATCAAAATGAATTATAGCCTATTTTACTCAGGGATAGTGTAGCTTTTTATTAGTAAAACTATTTTTTCAATCTTTTCAGTAGTTCCAGAGATTACCCCCCCCCCCTCCCCCAACATACAAACAAACAAATTTTACCTCTTTATAATATTAGCATAGATGACTGTACACATTGTTATCACATTTAATTGTCAAAGCAATCTCAACATTCCGTCCTTACACAACTTGTCAGTTTTTAAAAATAACTAGAAAAGCAAACAAACGCGCAAGATAACCCAGGTAGATTGCAACCAGAGCGGTTGGAAGTTTGCCGGTTACCGTATAGGTTGCAGCAGTTACGTTCGGACGTTACGCGCCGGTTCTATTGATCCATCTGCTCTTGTGTGTTTGCCAACTACCGACTTTTCAGTCCAGTGTTACGCCGCAAGTAATAGGTTAAATGTGCTCGACGTCGGTTTTTTTACGTTTTGTGTTTTTCGTCGTAGTTTTTCAAAGTGCGTAGCGGAATCACGGGAAAAGTGTTTTGTGATTTTTAGAGGTTAGGAAAAGAAATTTTGTGCGGCGGTTTTTAGGTTAGTTTAGTGGATTTAATTTTTAGGCTAGTTTTTACCGTGAAAGTTAAACTGGTTAAAGGTTATTGAATACGTAAAAGTTTTTTCTTAGAATATTTATGCAGCTTCGACTGTCGGAAACTTTACACAATTAATCTGCGGAAAAAAAGAAGCAAATAATATAATATAACATGTGTCCTATCTCGTCCTGATTTCTGGTTGTCCGTCTGTAGTATGTGGTTTTTTAAAATACCTTTATATCTCAGAAACGGTTTAAAATATAATCATGAAACTGATATCGTGAAATCTTTTCGGGTGGTAGTCATATTAATGAAGTAATAATACAAAGTAATAATACAATTAATTTACTTACACCTGTGACGGGGATAGCGTACAAAGCAAGGCCGTAGCCGGGGGGTTTAGGGGCTCAACCCCCCCCCCCCCCAAATGCCGAAATTTAGCAGTAAAAATTAATACTAGGTTTAAAAAGTGCAAATTAAATTATAAAATAGACAACACGACAGAGGTTCCAGCAACATCTTTTACATCATTGTGCATTGCATGCATGCTGATATTTAGATTTGCTTGATTAAACTACAACGTACAATACTCATGGATGCAGTAGGTTACAGCCTTACTCTCTTGTGAGTTTGATCTGATCTATTAAATAAGAAAACCGTAAAGGTTCAACAAAAATACTTTAATTTAACAAAACACGCAATGCATTGTGTATTGATAATACTCCCAATACGGGGGTTGGCGTGCGAAGCGTGCAATGCTCTGTGTATTGAAAATACTCCCAATACGGGTGTTGACATGCGAAGCGTGCAATGCTCTGCGTATTGAAAATACTTCCAATACGGGGGTTGGCGTGTGAAGCACTCAATGCATTGTGTATTGAAATACTGCCAATACTTGGGTTGGCGTGCGAAGCACGGAATGCACTGTATATTCAAAATACTCCTAATATGCGGTTGGCGTGCGAAGCACGCAATGCATTGTGTATTGAAAATACTCCCAATGCAGGGGTTGGCGTGCGAAGCACGCAATGCTTTGTGTATTGCACATCTTTCCATACGGGGGTTGGCGTGCGAAGCACGCAATGCATTTCGTATTGTAAATACTCCCAATAAGGGGGGGGGGGGGGTTGGCGTGCGAAGCACGCAATGCATTGTTATTGAAAGTACTTTCAATACGGGTTTTGGCGTGCAATGCACTGTGTGACGGCCGCTTCTCATAGTATTCAGTGTCAAGCTTACATGTGCGTCCTTTAGCAGTGAACGTGTTAAAAGGGTTTAAATTGAAATCGCTGGTCCTGGCCTGAAACCCCCCCCCCCCAAATGTTTTCCTGGCTACGGCCTTGGTAAAATGTAGTTTTCTAGATGTTTAACGTTGCAAATTTTCAACTGCCGCCATTTTGAAACGGATTGTTGCAGGAAAACAATCTTTTTAGGTAAAATGTACCCTGTTTAGATGTATATTCATACCCAGTTTCAGGATTATATCGTACACCGTTTCTGAGATATTAAGGTGTAAAAATCACATACAGACCTACAGTGCGAGATAGGTCATATGCTGTAAGTTTATAGAATTATTTGCTTGTCTTTAGCTGAAAAACAATTCGACCACGCAGCTGAACCGCTGACGTGAGTTGAGCAAATTTCCTAAATTAAGTTTATATTCTTATGTTTTAGAGTTTCAACCAACAATTTGGGAAATAGGTCAATTCACGACGGTGCTGAATAGCTGCAAAATGGTTCGCATGTCATTCCGCATATTGGGAGTATCTTCAATATACACAATACATTGCGTGCTTCGCAAGGCATTCTGAATATTGGGAGTATCTTCAACACACAAAACATTGCTTGCTTCACACGCCAACCCCGCGGTAGAATCCACCACATGGCTTTGAACCGGGTACTTCTATGGTATTTTACGTTTTGATCGATTTTGGGGTAACCAAGCGAGCTATAAGGTCGCGTAAAAAAACAAAATGTGCAGAATAACATCCTACATTTATATTTGTAGAAAGACTAAAAAACAAATTCATTCTCGTAGGAAAAATCTCAAAAAACAGTTACTTCCAGTCAAAAAACGTGCTTCCGATTGTTGGATTTTTTTGGCTAAGAAACTCGTCCCAGCGACGTAGACAACCAACATGTGTACCAAATTTGAACCAAATCGGACTTAAAATGCTGCCGCTAGAGTGCGAATACATATATATGATTTTTAATGACACCCCAAAACGTGTTCTGAGGACCATGATCGATGCTCATTTGCTACTACTGACCTTGGTTCTTACCGTAAGGACCACTGCAATAGCTCATTGTTCCTATTTAAATTCGCTAATAACCCTGTAAAGTTTCTGACAGTCTAAGCTGGACAGCCTGTGTATTAAAATGTTGAAGTTTGCTCAGTGTTCCCAATTAGAATAAATTCACGTTGGCATATTATGTAATTTCAATATATTGCTATGTTTACTGATAGGCTTAATTTGAAATACTTTTTTGCAGGCGTACATAACTGCTAGATCAATCGAAGTGACAAATTCGATATTATGATAATCATTTTTGATAGGCTGTAAATTTATAACGTGTAGGCTTTTTTCGTAACTAAATTTAGCAAAACGAAGAGCATATTAGGCATATCCATGTTTTTGTCAATGTTCGATTTTCGAGTGGACTTCATATAAATGTTTACTGATGGCATATTTTTTGTCAAATATTTGGTTAAAAGCGATAATGGGTTGAAAATTGTACTTTATAAAGTGAACTATTTAAAATGCATTCAGAAATTAAAGAATTTATTATACAATTTTTGGATGGAAATAACTAGAACAAATTATACGTATTGCTGGATTTTCCAACGATATACAGGGTGGAACAAAGATAATGTTAAAAACTTCGGGAAATGGAACTATGGGTCAAAATAAATAGAAAATCAAGAATAATATTTGTTCGAAAAACGCTTCATTTTCCAAATATCCGCCATTTCTTTTACTAAATAATCAATAGCTAGAGAACGGTTTAACCGATTTAGTTCAAACTTGGCATGAAGTTTAACCTAACAACGATCTATCTGTAGAAAAATAAGCGATTATATCCAATCATGTGCTTTAAAACATCGGCTGTTTGAAAATGTCAGACCTAAATTACTCACAAAAACCGTACATTTTAACAAAAAATGTCAAGGTATCTTTTTTGTAGCTTTTTTAATTCCCTATCGGATGATTTAACTTTCAAAACAATCGGATGAAGAATAATAGTTAAGTTAAAGATGATGACAGCAAATGTACATACAATAGCCTATTGTAGTATTTACTGTGTTGGTAGCCTATAGGGTGCCGGGTTGAATAAACCAATTATTACACCTAACTTAGCTTTATCCTTCAATTTAACACCGACCGATAGAGAATCAAAAGTGCTACAAAAAAAGTGTCGAAATTTTTTGTTAAAATGTACGGGTTTTGAGTAATTTAGGTTTGAAATATTCAAACAGCAACCATTTTGAAATGCATGATTGGATATAATCACTTATTTTCCTTAAGATAGATCATTGTTAGGTTAAACTTCCTGCCAGGTTTGAACTCAATCGGTCAAACCGTTCTCTAGATAATAATTATTTAGTAAAAAAACAAAATGGCGGATATTTGGAAAACTGAAGCGTTTTTCGAAGAAACATTATTCTTGATTTTCTATTTATTGAACCGATTTCCGAAGTTTTTGACGCTAACTTTGTTCCATCCTCTATAATGTTAATATCTTGGCCTAGCGATATCACAATTTGTTTTTTTTACACGATTTTATAGCACGTCAGGTTTCCCCTAAATCTATAAAAACTTAAAATACCATAAAAGTACCCGGTTCAAATCCACATAGACCGACTGTCGGGATGCAAACTCGCGAAGCCCGGTCCATAATACGAGATTATTCAGCGCTGAAGGTGGTCATAGTAATGAAATAGTATTTTTATATAATAAAAATCCCTACATTCGACCACTAAATTTGAGTTATCTCCAATAATTATGACTCGTAAAAACCACACATCGTTGGATTTGCCTTAAAAAAATTTGGTGCCTTTAGATTTTCTTGTAAAGTGTATAGTTTTCTGGATATTTAACATTGAACATTCTCAACTGCCGCCATTTTGAAATGGATTGTTACTGGAAAACAATTTTTGGAATGAAGTCCCTTAACGCGGGTCGCGGTAGGAGTCAACAAATAGAAAATGTAACGGAATTCAATAGACGTGTCATTGTATCGCGTACTCTTGATCGCCTACAACGCATTTTTGAAACACGAAGGGCTTATTGTCCCTTAATTTATTGCCACTTTGCAGACGGGTAAAATTTTCGAAGGAGGCGTAGCTAGTACATGTTTCCCCCGTATGAAATCGCAGGCGTATCTAGTTTTAAATAGTGTTTTAGATTCACGATTTATTGATTTATAGTAGGTCGTATATACCAGGTGTCTTAAAATTCCTCTCCACTTTAACTTTTGTGTTTGTTAAAACAAACAAATATCCTTTAGGGAACAGTACTAACTTAGCCCAAAGTATCTTTTGAAGCAATCGGAAATTTTGAGTGTCCCCTAAAAATGGGGGATTTTGGGGGCAACTCAAAATTTTTAAATGGGAAGTATGGTCATGTGATACCTCATTTTAAAGGTCTATTTAAGACTAGGAAAATGACATAAATACAATAAAAATCGGACCACCCAAAACAAAATGGCGGCTCTAAACGTGTTAAAATAAATCGTCATAAAGTTGCTAATATCTCGAAAAGGAAGAGTTTTTAGAAAACATTTCAAGAGAAAAAAAATGTTTATTTCAAAGTGCTTGAAATAACCAAATTGTATACAAATCGATTTCGTAAATTTTGTTTTTTTAAATTTCTAAGATATAGGAGACGACGTAAAATTTACGAAATCGATTTGTATGCAATTTGGTTATTTCAAGCACTTTGAAATAATCATCTTTTGTCTCTTGAAATTTTTCCTAAAAACTCTTCCTTTTCAAGATATTAGCAACTTTATGTCGATTTATTTCAACACGTTTAGGGCCGCCATTTTGTTTTGGATGGTCTGATATTTATTTTATTTATGTCATTTTTTTAGTCTTAAATATACCTTTAAAATGAGGTATCACATGACCATACTTTCCATTTAAAAATTTTGAGTTGCTCCCAAAATCCCTCATTATTAGGGGACCCTCAAAATTTCCGACTGCTTCAAAAGATACTTTGGGCTAAGTTAGTATCGTTGCCCAAAGGATATTTGTTTGTTTTAACAAACACAAAAGTTAAAGATGGGGGGGGGGGGGGTAATTTTAAGACACCTGGTATGTTGAAATCACTTGGTTCCTGAATCTTCATTTAAAAACTAGTAAGCCCCCGCGAAAAATCACAGGCAGATTAATTAGAGATCTCATAATGAGTAAAATCTCAACATCGATGTTTTTTTGCTGTCACTATACTTTCTCTATACTATAGTATAGTGAGAAAGTAAAAAATCGACTTCACAAATTATTGATTGAAGTTGTAAACATAACCCCTAAGTATAATCTCTGCTAGGTTTTGTTTAAGTATTACAGACGATGGGTGAATTCAGCTGTTACATTGTTACTCACGTACGGACGTACACTCGCTTTTGTAGGAGTTGATTAAGGTTTCTCAAGTCGTACTAATATTTTAATATTTAAACTGTAGTACCTTATGATCACGGTAAATTTAATTCTGTCTAAGAACAGTACATCCAAAAATGCCCGTACTTTCCACAACGCGTTCTTTATCAATAACCGCTGCCTACAGTGCATGGTTTTATCGCTGAGCCAAGGGGCGTGATACATCTGTTTTCACAAAACAGCTGTTATCGAATCACGCGGCACTATCGGGTGTTAACTTTCCCAGCAGACTGTACATGTACTCGCTAACGTAACCCTGACATTGGGTTTTTGCCGGTCATTGCGGTGAATGGAATTCGATAATACTCAAAAGATTGTCGTGCACGCTCGTTCAGATTTAGTACTTGGCGAGTGGTATATTAGGAACTAGGTCGACCGAAATAGACGGCGGTGTGTACGTGGGCCTAGGAAAGGAAACTTGTCTTTTAATCTGGAGTTGTCGCTAATAGGCTGCCAAGAACTGCGTAATTATGCAGGGCAACGTGAATGTATAAAGTGGGGTTTGTTTCATTTTATGAAAGTACACATTAAAACCCTTTTAGTGCCGGAACCAAAATTCAACAAACGTCTGAAAAAATCCAGACTTTTTAAACCATTTGGCATAAAAATCCTAATTTTTCACAATATTTTTTAAAATTTTAAAAAATTATTGCTTAGAACTAAATTTGCTACAATTATATTTTATGCAGTTGCCTCTTATTTAATTCTAAAATACTTTTAAAATATTTATAATTCTACTCACCAATATTTTCCAAACATTTTTACTTCCCCCCCCCCCTGTACGTAGTATATGGAGAAAGTATTGTTTTCGTCCAAATTTACAAATTTGAATTTTTAGTGGAATTTTCTGATTTGGTGCTCCCTAAACCACCAAAAATTGTTCAGTGGAATTATCTGTGTTGGTGCTACCTGAACCGAAATATATTTTTAGTGGAACTATTTGTTTTGGTGCTCCCTGAACCCAAAAAAAGTGTTTTTTGGTGATGTCTGACCGTGTGTCTATACAGAGCTGGAGACCATACCAATTGTCCGATTTTGATGTAGTTCTGGAATATCTCGAGTCGCTTCTTTCATTTTTAATTTTTTTTTATTTTTAAGGGATTTTACAACCCAAAAAATTCCAAAAACGAGAAAATCAAAAATTTTCATAAACGGCTCTAATGATTTTGATAAAATTTGGCTTATTTGTAGCCCTACCATATGCAAAAAACAGCATATTTCTAAAAATTCTCGTTTAGGTAATAATAATAATAATAATAATAATAATAACTGATTTTTGAGGTTTATTGGCCATAAAGGGGGTTGTTTTTCAAAAATTTTCAATTTTTTTTCCGTGTATCTATATAGGCCTAATTGACATGTTTGGTGCAAATTTGTTCAAAATCGATCGAATAGTTTTAATAATAATAATATAATATGGATGTGTGTTACATGCATCTAATATTTTCCAAGGTATGTCCTACTTTTGCAATTCTAAATAACCACCTCCTATGCTACTTTTGGGAAGGTATGAAGTTTGAACTGGGAGAAAGTATGTGGCAGTTATCTGGTACCGTTTATTAAATTTGTCATGATTTATCACACTCGAAAAAAATTCTTTGCTCATAACAATTGATATCACAAGAAAAAGTAACTTAATGTATACAAACACACTAAATTTTAGGGTTTTCTACTAAAAGTACACACACTATTTTGTGTATGGAATAGCCCCGTCCGATCAGCTGACGCGCAAATGTCACAGACTTCTTTATCTTCGCTTCAGCCAATTAGTATTATTGAACGCTATATAAAACTATATTTTTTGTAATCTACTTTTATTTAACAATATTTTATTGTAATATTAATTAAATTTGACAGAAAATAAAAGTGTAGTATTTTTTTCCGAGACGTCCTTTTGTACGGACGTTGGCAATTTTCGACACTAATTTCGGCGTCCGTATAAAAGGACGTCGGCACTAAAAGGGGTCTAAATACTCAAAACTATTTCAGCGGCAGACAGAAATACGAGCGATAGAAATAATTTATTATAATATTTATTATAATTTAATATAATAAATAATTATTACGAGAGAAAGAAAATACCAAAACTATAGGTTAAAGTTAAGACGTTTTCGTTACGTTTGCGCTAAAGAAG
>JAGFPH010000492.1:361355-376052 GCA_018207615.1 Philaenus spumarius
CAAATGCACTGTGTATTGAAAATACTCCCAATACGGAGGGTGGCGTGCGAAGCACGCTATTCGTTGTGTGTTGAAAATACTCCCAACACGGGACTTGGGGTGCGAAGCACGCAATGCACTGTGTGTTAAAAATACTCCCAATACAGGGGTTGGCGTGCGAAGCACGCATAGCATTGTGTGTTAAAAATACTCCCAATACGGAGACTGGCGTGCGAAGTACGCAATGCACTATGTGTTGAAAATACTCCCAACACGGGACTTGGCGTGCGAAGCACGCAATGCTTTGTGTGTTGAAAATACTCCCAAAGTGGGGTTGGCGTGCAATGCACTGTGCGACGGCCGCTTCTCATAGTGTTCAGAAAGCTCATATGTGCGTCCTTAGCAGTGAACGTGTTAATCTATTTCTGCATACCCTTTTTTTGCTTCTGATCATGTCGGAAAAATGTTTTTAGTAGGATAGATGTCTTCTCGTCAAGTCTTAATTTATCGAAAGTGTTTTGATTCTAGAACAAGTCATACAATTCCTGTTTGTAGTTCCTTCCCAAGTGCTGCTAAGGGTTTCCGGATTCTATTGAAGGTGTTTAGAACATTTTCTTGTTCCCGTGTCACAACACACGATTTTGTCCCGTGCATTAAATCGGGTTTGTTTCTCTCTTCCAACTGGATGTAAATGACCCTTATCTTCTTTTAAAACTCGATCGAACACAGCTGGTTCATTATCTTTAGCTAATTGACGCCTTCTTTAAGCTATTATTGATATAAATAATGGTTATTAATTAACAGCAGCGGTTCGTTAATCAGCTGTAGCCTGAATCGATTGTTGGCAACTAGGGTAATAAACGCTTCCACTTCACTCATAACCTCAATTTAAACTAGTTATAAAGTAAATTTTGCAAAAAAACTCCAATGTATAATCTGGATATATAAAAGAAGCGTCCTGACTACACCTGACTGATTCATAATCAACGTACAGCCAAAACTATGACAACTATGGGTCTTGTAAAGAAAGGATTTTTATTTAGCAAAATATCGATTTTAAAGGTTGAAAATGGTCAAAATACAGAGATTCACTCCCAGAACTATTGCACATAAAACAGCTCATTTAAATCAAAAGCTTAGCAACACAATCCTAGATGTGGTCTATATTATACTGGACCAACACACGTTTGTTAAATTCATTTACATTCATTACCATACCAACCAACTTAGAAAATTTAAAGACACTTAATTATTTTTGACAAACAACAGTTGTTTTAGTTAGGGTAACAATATAAAAACAAACACAAACAAAAAACATTGGGTGTGCTTAAAACCACACGTTGGAAGTGATAACTTCCATGACCGATTTATATTTGTATCAGTATTAATATTAGAGGAGAATAAAGATCAACAAATTACACAAGGCATCAAAACATATTATATCATTTTTTGAAATTGCATAATTATAATATTATGCTATTATTATAATTATAATATTATTATATGCGAAAAATTGTGATCATTATAATGTAAGCAGTATTTATTTAGTGACTAATGGTTTTGAGTGAGGTATTAGTGTATGCACTCTACATAGAATTCTAAGAATAATTCAATATGTAAAGGATAATTATAAAAAATAATAATATAATATACAACATATCACCTATTCCCTCTCCTTGCGCTTACTTGTGTCTACGCAAAAAGTTCGTGACGCGACATTTCAGAAACATAGTCAATCGAAAGTGCCCGACGGGCCAATAAAAGTTATCACTTCAAAAAGGCTTTCTGTATTATAATTCAAACTTCTGTTGTTACATATTACAAATAAAACAGCTGATTTGGATCATGAGCATAACACAATTTCAGGTTAGACCTATACACGTTTCTTGAAAGCATTTGGATTTGTGGCAGCAATCAAATTGGAAAGTTTAGAATCGGGTAATTATTCTTCAGCAAGAATTTAACAGAAAGCGACGACATCCACAGTGACTCTAAGGGGTTTATAAAATATGCTCAAAAGCTCCTTGCCTGATAGTTCTTGTATTTTACATGCCTATGTGCTGCTACCTTTAAAGTCTCTGTGGATGTCGCTTACAGTTAAAATCAATAACATGAAAAAATCTCTATTGGTTGGGCTATTAAAGAGTAAAACAATTTTACGCTGAAAATTCTAAATCGCCTCAGTCGTTTAAGAAAGAGAAATTACTTTTAAGAGATTGTTACTTTCATACATTGCAGCGAACCAGCTTGACTTTTGGAGTAGTTGTCTCTTTTCTAACACGTAAACACAAACACAGCTGAAGAAGAGGAGTGGAAAATAATCGAGTCGGCTCTTTTTCAAGTCAACTCACACCTCTTTCGCTCAGCCACTGAGTCGCTTAAAAGTAACGATTCACTTGCTCAAAACACATCACTATCAATCTAGGCACTTGACAATTTGAACTGGATGGGAAACGTTCGGTCTTTCGCCTCAAGTCACGTGGGCTTGGCTCGGACTTTAGTGCCTGTTTAATTCTAAATCTATCAATCTTTCGCTTGCAGTATTTAATTGTCAATTTCAATTTACTATTTTGTGTTACTCGCAGTTTGAAGTTTATTACATTTACTTCTCTGAAGCATAACAATCTAAACTCTCGTTTTCCTACAGACTCCAGTCTCCGTCGTACCTTGAACACTTTCCCTCCAAACACAGAATTGTTTACAATCTATATCGTAATGCAGCGTGTTTGACTAATCGATTTGCTCGGTTCGACCTTGAAGGGAATCGGACATTCTTAACTTTCAAAATCTGTAACGAACCACTTTCAATACGTACTGGCATTCGTGTCGTAAAAGTGACATTAATAATACACTAATAATATTTTAACATAAACATCCTTAACGTTATTATATGTGTTCAGTTCTTAAGTTATACGTTTTCTATAATTACACTGATAGGCATATTATAGATGTTCAATTAGGCCTACAAACATCAAATCCCATAAAAGCGAGTGTACGTCCGTACGTAAGTGAGTAACATATAATATAACAGCTGATTTCACCCATCATCTGTAATGCTTGATTAAACCCAGTGTAGATTATAGTTTGCGGTTTTGTTTACAACTTTTAAGTTGATTTTTTTTAAATATGACTTATAGAACTAATGCATGCTATAATATACGTTATAATAATTATCTGCTTTGGGGTTATAAACTGAATATAAATACAAATTTAAAGATGAGATACCTATTCGTTTAACTTCGGAAACATTCGTATAACATATAAACATATTCGTATGACATATACAATTATTCGTTTCTTCATTATAATATTAATAACTTAACTAAATCATTTGATCTATCAATATGAAATAAAAAGCATGTAAAGATAATATTTGTATCTTTCTTTAAATATATAATAACATAAACATAAATAAAATTTTTTAACAAATATGCCTACAGTTTTATAATCCTTATAATTGTACACATTTACCGAGATAAAAATCCTCGTCAGCTTAGTTAGGTAGGCCCAGATAAAGTCTGTGGTTTTTAAACAATATTTTTTTTAAATTTGTATTTCTGATGTGTATCTAATTAATCTGCCTGTGATTTTTCACGTAACTTACTAGTATATTTTACATTTGATATATACCACGCATGCGTCTAAATTATACACGCGCAGTAAACGTGTAAATTACACCTGCAAATCAGCTGACCTCAAGGCCATGAAGGTGTAGCCGGTTAAATATTTAGTTTCCGGGAAAACATGTTTAAAATCGTGACGTGATGTCATGTTTACAGGCTCGTCTCTACAGAAGTGAAATCTGAATAACACGGGCTTATAATAACCGTTCCTTTGAAGTAAACAGTTGCGTGGCTGTCCGACTGTTTTTGTCTCTTCATGCCTTCGGAATTGGTGTGCACACACATTTCTGTACAACGACTGCACATTTGAACTTTCAGCGACAACTGTTAGAACAACACTAGCACTGTCAATGTAAATCTTTTGCGATGCCAAGCCATTTCGGTGCGTGTTTAAAGCACTTATTAAAATATTCGCCAAATATAGTAGTTATACCCCAATCCAAAAGTGTTCCACAGTTTTTTTGTACAGAAAGATTCAAAGAATTCATATATATAACAGTACAAAATGTATTACTGGCGCACAGCTGATCATGTGCATAAGCCTAAGTGGGAAATAGATTGATTTGGACAAATCTCACTGTACGTTCTTGGGCCAGTGAGCTCTACGCAATATTTATTTCATTCATTTATTCATATCTGGCAGCGTCTTCTTGGGTACCCATGCTAGTTGGAAAATCGGATCAAGCGTTCTTTTTGTCTGACGTGGTATTTAAGATTTGTTGTGTTCTTGAGTACGTGAATCAGAAAATACTTAACAGATTGACGTGAAAAACTACTCTTACATTGTTTTTAAGAATCTATACTATTACTAGCTGCCCGATCCGGCTTTGCACGGATAGACAAATCACAGTTAAATGTATATTAACAACAACAACGAAAATATCAATAAATTTACTACACTATGTATTTCTTATGGGGACGTTTATAGTAACTTCAAAACCACCAAACCCCCCCTAAAATTTTGAATTTTTTGAAAACTCTTCTTAGCGAGCAGCCACGGCCCTAGAGGAAGCTACGTACCAAATTTCATTCCAATCCATTTGGTGGTTTTTGAGATTTCGTAATGAGCGAGTCAGTGAGTGGTATTTAGATTTTACATTTATAGATAAAAAACTCTAATGGTTTCTGTCCGTGTGTGTGTTACTCAATCACGTAAAAATTACTGGATGGATTTGAATGAAATTTGACACACATTATAGATCATAACCAGTAATAAGACATAGGCTGGTTCATTTAGATTTAATGGTTGAAACAACCCCTAAAAGAATAAATATTTTTTATTATACTTCCATTAAGACTAGAGAGCTGGAAATTTGTACATTTATTTCTTACAAGATATATATAAAAAGTAAACCATATTTGTATTTATTTAGTGTACTGCTAAGGGGTGAAAATGTAATAACCCCTAAAACAATACAAATGAATTATTATACTTCCCATTAAGCTAGAGAGCTGGAAATTGATACATTTATTTCTTACTATACATATACACTATGCAAATCATATTTGCATTTTATAGCATGCTGCTAAGGGGTGAAAATGTAATAACAACCCCTTAAACAATAAATCACCATGAGGCGGATCCATGTATAAAATAAAAGCTTCACAACACAAAATCGTACTTTTACCACATTAACCACCTGATTTTCCTTAATTAAAAAGAATTGAAAATATCTACTTACGTATTATGACCATTGCACTGTCTAAATAACGTGTAAGATATCGCATTTACATACCTAGAACAAGCAAAGAAAAATGTAAGAAAGTTTGCGAGATTTTTAGCAGTCTGCTAATTATTACCAGTAAAAAACTTAAATTAAAATTGTAATGCTAACTAGAACTAAAGGCGGTCGTATATGAAGAACTAAAATATCCACTACTAGGTTGGAACTAAATTTCTCCGCGTTGGAGATCAAAGGTTGGTCAACGTTTCTGTGCGCGCGACCCGAGCGGCAGGAGCTCTTTCTAGCCCAGTCGATGAAAGACCAAAAGGGGATGTGCAAATTTCACAGTTGGTTTTCTCTTGAAATTCTACATCGAAATGATGTATCACATGGCCACCTTCCCATTAAAAAAAAGTTACATTAAAAATGGCGGTTTTAAAAAAAATCATAATAATTCGACCACGCAGCTGAACCGCTGACGTGAGTTGAGCAAATTTCCAAAATTAAGTTTATAGGCCTATGTTTTAGGGTTTCAACCAACAATTTGGGAAATAGGTCTATTCACGACGGTGCTGAATAGCTGCAAAATGGTTCGCACGCCATTCCGCAAATTGGGAGTACCTTCAATACACACTGCATTGCGTGCTTCGCACGCCATTCCGCATATTGGGATTATCTTCAATACACAAAACATTGCGTACTTCGCACGTCAACCCCCGTATTGGGAGTATCTTCAATACACAATGCATTGCGTGCTTCGCACGCCATTCCGCATATTGGGATTATCTTCAATACACAAAACATTGCGTACTTCGCACGTCAACCCCCGTATTGGGAGTATCTTCAATACACAATGCATTGCGTGCTTCGCACGAAAACCACACAAATCTACCACATGGCTTTGAACCGGGTACTTTTATGGTATTTTACGTTTTGATCGATTTTGCTATAATGTGCAGAATAACATCCTATATTTATATTTGTAGAAAAAACTCTAAAAAACATTTATCATCGTAGGAAAAATCTCAAAAAAATAGTTACTTTCTGTCAAAAAAACGTGCCTCCGATTGTTGGATTTTTCTGGCTAACGAACTCGTCCGAGCGACTTAGTCAATCAACATGTGTACCAAATTTGAACCAAATCGGACTTAAAATGCGGCCGCTAGAGTGCGAACACATGTATACATATACATAATACATATATATATATGATTTTTAATGACACCCCAAAACGTGTTCTGGGGACCATGATCTGTGCTCATTTGCTCCTCCCGACCTTGGGTCTTACCATAAGGGCCACTGCAATAGCTCATTTTCCTATGGAAATTCGCTAAAAAAACGCTATTTTTGTTACAGTATATCGATGTTGCTTAATCAGACTATAGTGTAGTTTTAATACTAGCATTGTATTTGGATAACCTAATAGAACTCTGATCCAATGCATTATTTCAATCCACTGGAAATTCGACAATAGTGGCGCGATCTATTGGGGAAACGACGAAAGCGGTGTGTAGCACCAATGAATGATTTCTCCCTAGCGCTACCTCGCGGCGCGATCATGCAATATTTTCCCGACAACCTTTTTCCGCCACACTTCCACCGTATGCATGCATAATCTATTTTATTATACACTAGGGGAGACCCCTGCGTGCTTCGCACGCCAACCCCCAATGGAACCTTCTAAAAACATACGTTATGTTTTATTAATTATAATAAAGTTGTAGTATTAATAATAACCTCAAAACTAAGATGGTAAATAATGTTAAATGTTCAAACCAAATTATTTCTTATATTTTATAACAGCAGTTAATAATAGTTAAAAGAACCAGCAAAGCTCAGGTCTACACTTTAAAACCCTAACCTAAAAGCTAGAAATACAAAAATAATTGCTTCAAATTTTTAAATCAGCTGTTAATGGAAATATTGAAGCAAACATCTCTGTTATTTTATTCAATTGGTTGCTATGGTAATAAATGTAAATACATGTGTTGGTTTATCATTCCAGGCCTAACCTAAGATTTTTTCCTACTAAATTAACAAATATTAAAATAAAAAAAGGTTTTTACCGAAATGAATTATAGCCTATGTTACTCAGGGTTAGTGTAGCTTTTTATTAGTAATACTATTTTTTCAATCGGTTCAGTAGCGCCAGAGATTACCCCCTACATACAAACAAACAAACAAACAAACTTTACCTCTTTATAATATTAGTATAGATGATCTATGCTACTAGTGAGCGTTGCCCCGAGACGGAATGACACCATATAAAAACTTAAGCCTTCAGATCGCTGCCGCCCTTTCAGTAAACTCATACATAGTTCATATCACTACGTTATACTGTACATCGCGGATAGTCGGGAGGGCGGCGCGGCGGCGGGAGGCCGACGCTGACGGCTGATTCTCAGCGAGTTTTTTGCGAGAAAATTTGCTTTCTTCAAAATCTGCAGTCTCCAAAATTTGCCACCGGGGGCACGTGCCCCCCCCCCTCCGAGATGCGGCTCTGGACTACAGCCTGGCCGATCTGGCGTGTAAGATTGTGCAACACTATGCAAGAAATGTGATATAATCGTAAATTTATCGAGTTTCAATGCATAAACACGGGAGAAAGCAAAGGGATATGAAATCGTTCATTGTACAGATAAGTGGTCGGTAAATCAAAACATGTGATACATGCACTAACATTGGAGAAAGTAACTTTCCTTCTCGTATAACTATTATGGTTCGATAAATTTTAAAGAAGCAATAACAATAAAACGTAAAGTTAATTTTACACAGCTGTGTTGTTACCATATTCAGAGTCTAAAGGTCTTTCAAACGGGATGAATCAATTTTACATAGAAGGATTGCACTTGTAAGTATGGGCGCCACGCCTCCCCCCTCTCCCCTACCTCCCAAGGAAAGGAAAATATGTATATTAATTATGAAAGTCAGGAATTTTTCTTCAAAGAGATTAGCATTGTTTTAAATGTTATGTGCCGTTTGATTTTACATATACTTATTTTATTTTTTACAAGAGTTCAAGCATAAACTGCAATGCTCTGTGTATTGGAAATAGTTCCAATATGGGAGTTAACGTGCGAAGCACGCAATGCTCTGTGTATTGAAAATACTCCCAATATGGGGGTCGGCGTGCGAAGCAAGCAATGCATTGCGTATTGAAAATACTTCCAATATGGGAGTTAACGTGCGAAGCAGGCAATGCATTGTGTATTGAAAATACTCCCAATATGGGCGTTAGCATGCGAAGCACGCAATGCATTGTGTATTGAAAATAATCCCAATATGGGCGTTAGCATGCGAAGCACGCAATGCATTGCGTATTGAAAATACTTCCAATATGGGAGTTAACGTGCGAAGCACGCAATGCTCTGTGTATTGAAAATACTTCCAATATGGGAGTTAACGTGCGAAGCACGCAATGCATTGCGTATTGAAAATACTCCCAATATGGGAGTTAACGTGCGAAGCACGCAATGCTCTGTGTATTGAAAATACTCCCAATATGGGGGTCGGCGTGCGAAGCACGCAATGCTCTGTGTATTGAAAATACTTCCAATATGGGGGTCGGCGTGCGAAGCACGCAATGCATCGTGTATTGAAAATACTCCCAATATGGGGGTTGGCGTGCGAAGCACGCAATGCATTGTGTATTGAAAATACTCCCAATGCGGGGGTTGACGTGCAATGCACTGTGCGTCGGCCGCTTCTCATAGTGTTCGGTGTCAAGCACACATGTGCGTCCTTAGCAGTGAACGTGTTAAGCCCCCGGTCTAGCACCCCCCCCCCCCCCTAGAAAATATCATATGGGCGCCCATGCTTGTAAGCACAATTATTTAATATAGAGTAGGTAGTCGTAATAAATGGTGGAGGCGCCGATTTTTAGATTTTTACCGAGATTATAATTGTGTTATAGTAGGAAGTTTCTTTTATTTAAAGTTTCTAGGTTTTAAAAGTGAGAATCACGCTATTAGGGTCTTTTCTGTCAGAGACTCTGATGGTAAAGATTTGTTTGAAATTGTAATTGTAGGCCTACCTTCAGTTAGAATATTTTGTTACAAAGGTTGAGCACTGAGGCGACAAACTGACACCGATTGAATGAAACCCCGAACCACAAATAGAAGGAACAAAAAACAACAGAACAAGTTAATGAAAAGCTATGTTCATTGTAACTTTAAACATAAACATAATTTTTCATTAACTTGTTCTGTTATTGTTTTTTGTTCGATATACTTGTGGTTCGGGATTTCATTCAATCAGTGTTATAGGTTTGAGTAGTCTAAGTGTATTTCATGTTTTTGGTTTAAGAATATTTTTAGGTTAAGATTATGTGCAGGACATATACGATCTTTTATTTCGGCAGTTTCGCAGATAAGCGATATTTAGTGTTTGTGTTTTTTGTTGCAGTTTATTTTAGTAGTGCGATATAGTTTGTCCAAACAGCCATGCGCCCTGAACCATAAAATCGACCCTCGCTCCCACACGCGCAGACACACCAACACGGCCTACCTGCTTAATGGTTCTCTTATGAATCACTATCTCTTGTGCTACAAAATCACATTTTTCTAACCGTTAACTTGACTTAATTTTTACTCTAATTACTGAACTCTAAATAGTATTCCTCGCAAAATGAGTCCAAACACGGTACAATTGTGACAACTCTAAGCGGTTTTACGGTCAGTAGGTTACAAAACCATAAATTTTGACTTCTTGAAAATGGTCATTGATATTTTATTTGAATTAGCACGATCACAATAACATTCATAATTACAGTAATTCTAGTAGTGATTTCAAACGTTTGCAAAATACAAAGAAACTAAATCAGAATCAATATAACAGTGAAAGTATACTAAGAGTAAAATAAAAATAATTACAAATTCATTTTTCAATATTGCTGTACAATAACTAATAAATCAATAAAATCTATATATATATAAAAGTAAATACCACTCACTCATCACGATTTCTCAAAAACTACCGAACGGATTGGAATTAAATTTGGTATGTAGCTTCCTCTAGGGCCATAGGTGCTCACTCAGAAAGGGTATGAAAAATTTGGAAATTTTAGGAGGGGTTTGGGAGGATTAAAGTTACTAAAATCATAATTTCAGATCTTTTATTATTATGACAATAGTGCTTTTATTATTTAAGATCTATATATATAAAAGCCAAATACCACTCACTGACTGAACACTTAAAAAGAATACAATTACGTTAAAAAGACTGAAAATAACAACCACCACGGGCAACGCCGTACGGGTCAGCTAGTGACAGTAATATGTAACAAAATATCGGGCACTATCTTTATCTTTTGTGAAGACTGTACTGTATTCGGAAATTTTCGTTCAACATCGGCAATGATCGGTTAACACCCGCAATCAACGCCGGCTGCCAATGTACTTAATTTAATTGAGTGTGTAGTAATTTGCATTTAATTTAACGAGGCTATTTTTTATACGCTCCACCCGAGACAATTGTCAAGGGCGTAATTATTTGGTTTCTATATGCGCAGTGGGCGGAGGTGTTGGTGGAATTAATTCACTTACACCTACGACGGGGATAGCGTACAAAGCAAGGCAGTAGCCGGGGGGGGGTTAGGGGCTCAACGAACCCGGCCCCGAATTCCCGAAATTTAGTAGTAAAAATTAATACCAGGTTTAAAAAGTGCAAATTAAATTATAAAATAGAACAACACAACAGGTGATCCAGCAACATCTTTTACATCATTGTGCATTGCATGCATACTGATATTTAGATTTACTTGATTAAACTACAACGTACAATACACATGGACGCAGTAGGTTATAGCCTTACTCTTTTGTGAGCTTGATCTGACCTATTAAATAAGAAAACTATGAAGGTTCAACAAAAATACTTTACTTTAACAAAACATGAAATGCTCTGTGTATTGAAAATTCTTCCAATACTGGGGTTGGCGTGCGAAGCACGCAATGCATTGTGTATTGAAAATACTCCCAATATGGGGTTTGGCGTGCGAAGCACGCAATGCATTGTGTATTGACAGTACTCCCAATACGGGGGTTGGCGTGCGAAGCACGCAATGCTCTGTGTATTGAAAATGGTTCCAATACGGGGGTTGGCGTGCTAAGCACGCAATGCTCTATGTATTGAAAAGTCTTCCAATACTGGGTTTGGCGTGCGAAGCACGCAATGCATTGTGTATTGAAAATTCGCACAATACGGGGTTTGGCGTGCGAAGCACGCAAAGCTCTGTGTACTGAAAAGTCTTTCAATACTGGGGTTGGCGTGCGAACCACGCAATGCTCTCTGCACTAAAAATTCTTTCAATACAGGGGTTGGCGTGCGAAGCACGCAATGCATTGTATATTGAAAGTACTCCCAATACGGGGGTTGGCGTGCGAAGCACGCAATGCTCTGTGTATTGAAAATTCTTCCAATACGGGGGCTGGCGTGCGAAGCACGCAATGCTTTGCTCATTGAAAATACTCCCAATACGGGGGTTTGCGTGCAATGCACTGTGCGCCGGCCGCTTCTCATGGTGTTCAGTGTCAAGCTCACATGTGCGTCCTTAGCAGTGAACGTGTTAAAAGAGATTTAACTCAGCCCCCCCCCCCCCCCCCGAAAAGTTTTCCTGGCTGCGGCCTTGGTACAAAGGGGGCATTTTTGACATTATAAAAAAACACATTTTTAGACGGAGAATCGTCCCTATGTAAGAAGTACTAGTTTCTTCATGTCCGTGTGTCACAGTTTCGAAATTTCTTAAGAATTAGATAGGGCATTGAATAGATAGAAAATTTTGTATGTATCGATTTACAGACGTACAAAAAACAAATCCTTTTTTATGGTATAAAAGTGGCCATCAAGTAAAATTTTTAATGTAGAAAAGTTTACAGTAAATGTACAAGAAGCTCACTATATATATATTTTTTGGAACGAAGTTCCTTAACGCGGCTTGCGGTAGGAGTTAACAAATAGAAAATGTAATGCGTAACGAAAAAAGTGTTATTAATTGGTTGCTATGGCAATGACAAAATATGAAATACGAGTAACGGAAAAGCGTTATCAAATTGGTTGCTATGGCAATTACAAATAGAAAATACTCATAACGAAAAAGCGTTATCAAATTGGTTGCTACGGCAATGAATGTAAATACATTCAAGAAACATGTGTTTTAGTTCATAAATTTAAATTAAGAGACGATCGGTTCCATCCGGCGTAGTTCAGATATTATCGTCAAGCGCTGAAATACATTCGATAAACATAAAGTGTTGGTTCATCATTCTAGGCCTAACCTAAAATTATTGTGTGTATATTTATTTTAATTTACCTGCTTTAAAGGCAACAAATATACAATAGTTTTAGGTTAGGCCTAGAAAGTAATTTTATGTGAATGTATTTACAATGAATGGACATTTAACTGCGTTTACCATCTTATCTTTGAGGTTATAATTAATTCTATACCTTTATTATAATAACATTAAACGTATGGAAACAATAAATATTTGTATAAAAAAACAAACTAATAGTAAACGGCAATTGAAAGATTAAAATTATGTATATATGTTGCCGTTAAGGCTGGTAAAAGGATTGAAGAAAAGACGTGATGAACTTTGTTCCTGACGGGGCATGGGTTCCACGACCGACACATTTACTTTTTTTTAATACGAAGTTAACACGAAATTATGTAAGAACTGTACCAAGTTAAAAATTTCCTTCGGTTTTATTAGTTGTATTTAACAGCAGCCCCACCTGGTTTCATTCTGTTTGTCCTATAGTTTTATCTATTTTAAAAAGGTACAAAATTTAAACCATTCGTTAAATATATGAATAAAAAATTTGTCTTCAAATAACCACATACATTTCGTTAGGATAGTATGACAATTTTGTAGATTTAAGTAAACTCAAAATTAATCTGAGTCTATAATTTGATTTAAACTGCTTTAAGATGGAGAACCACAAGTTTGTAGTGGGGAGAAGGGGATCGCCACGAGCTAGGCCAGTCAGGACCATCGATGTATAATAATACATCGATGGTCAGGATGGGGCAGTTGTCATAGCTACCGATGCACCCCATGTTGCCAGATTTCTGTAAAATTTTTTGAAATCGCAAACAGGTGAATCTGTTTTCGTAATTCTTGAACCAATTGCTTCATTGATTATCAACATGAACTAATGCGTCGATGCTTCCCAATACCAACGCACTCGGCCGATCCTAAAGCATTTTAAACAAAACTATAGTCAACAAAAGATAAAATAGATTGTGGGTGTTGATTGCTAAGGTTTTTTTTTGCAATATCTCTTTTTACAACTGAGTACAAAATTTATAATTTTTACTATTTATATCATACGTTTATGAAAACAATAAAACGGATTTTGAAAATGTATTCAGCAGTCAACATCCGCGTATGACAGTACTTCAAAATGAAACCAAATTTTTTAATTTATTCCTCGAATTAACGGGAAAAATGACTTATTCTGTAGCATTGCTCTTATGGGAGTCAGATTCAATATGGCGGACAGAGTATCCTCCTCTTAAGTAACACTTTGCGTGTATATGTATATTCTCTTACTATTTTTTTATCTTGCTACTCTGAATTCAGAAACTAAAATAAATCCATCTTTTGTTAATTATTTGTTACTTTCATAAATTTATCATGTTCACGAGCTAACCGGGTGAACATAATCGAAATTAAAATTTATTGAAGGTTCAAGCCTATTTTAACTTCAGGTCTATTCAATCTAAATTTAAAAAACACCAATTTTAGGCTTCTTAAAACATACATTATAATTTCTTTGTACATTTTACAACTTATATAATTTTCCTTTCTTAATAAAGGTCAAAGTGCGATAGCTTTGCGTGAATTATTTTACCTCCTGCAAAGTTATTTAGACAGCTTACGGTTATTAATTATCATTAAAGATTCATGAAGTTTAAGTCAACAAGTTTTATTCACAAGTTGACAATACTTGAGCAACTTCTAAATTGTCCAACTTAGTTTCCACCATGCACGTCTAGGTACACGAACGTTCAGCAGATATTAGGCCTATTCTAGACATGCTATTCTCGACCCTAAATTATACGAGAAACTATAAGGAAACTTAATTTATCTCTACATTTAACCTTTAAAAGTTCAATGTCAGTGTCACTCAAGGTTCTTCATTAGGTCAATCATGTTTTTACTTACCAATTATTTTCGGATGACTTGCTGATGTGATTTGTCTCCGTCAGAGTCTAATATTCAAATACAGTTAAACCTTGATAATCCGAACCTTCGTATTACGAACTTTGGTACTACGAAACTTGGTAATCCTAACCTTGGTAATATGAATCTTGGTAATCCGAACCTTGGTGATCCAAAACTTGATAATCCGAACCATGGTAATCCAAACCTGCATAATAAGAACCTCGATAATCCGAACCTTGTAATCGGAACCTTGGTAATCCGAACCCT
>JAGFPH010000492.1:376062-404978 GCA_018207615.1 Philaenus spumarius
TAATACGAACCTTGGTATTCCGAACTTTGGTAATACGAACCTTGGTAATCCGAATGTTGGTAAACGTAATAAAAACCTAAGTAATGCGAACTTAAGTAATCAAAACCTTGATAATCCAAACCTTGGTAATACGAAACTTGGTAATTCAAACCTTGGTTATCTGAATCTTGGTAATCCAAACCTTGGTAATCCTCAAACCTTGGTAATCCGAAACTTGGTAATCCAAGCCTTGGTAATCCGAACCTTGGTAATGCAAACCTTGGTAATCCCCAAACCTTAGTAATTCAAGCCTTGGTAATCCGAACCTTGGTAATCCAAACCTAGATAATCCAAGTCTTGGTAATCCAAGCCTTGGTAATCCGAACTTTGGTAATCCAAACCTTGGTAATCCGAGCCTTGGTAATGCAAATCTTGGTCATCCCCAAACTTTGGCAATTCCCAAACCATGGTAATCCCCAAACCTAGGTAACCCCCCAAACTTGGTAATCCCCAAACCTTGGTAATCCGAACCTTGGTAATCCAAGTCTTAGTAATCCGAACATTGGTAATCCAAGCCTTGGTAATTCAAACTTTGATATTCCGAACCGTAGTAATCCGAACCATGGTAATCCGAACCTTGGTAATCCGAACCTGGATGATCCGAACGCATGAACAATATATAATGCATAATATAAAGACCTAAAAGACTTTATAATGTACAGTGTTTTCAAATCATCATGTTTTAATTTGTCAAATAAAAAGTTTTCATTTGTGTGCTGTACTTCATTATGTAGGCCTATTATTACCTATTCCTAAATCCCCTTTTCAACACAATTAATTAATTAATTTATATGTTTGTCTTATTAGTAAGATTTAAATAATATTTTAGATTCTTTGAACGATTTGGTAATCCGAAACACTCCAAAATTAGTTCTGATTATCGAAGTTCCACTGTATTTTTAAACTCGTTTTCAGAAAAAACTGAATTATCTAGAGATTTAGTATAGTTTCACTATATTATAAAAAGTTTGTGCATGCGCGATCAGATATTACGCGTGCGTGCGTGTTTCCAAAGATATTTATTTTCCACCAATAGAACCTTATGCTCTCAAAACGATTAACCCTAACACGCCCTATCACCATTGATTTAACCTTTCAGACTCCATTAAATATCTCCAGTGAGAGTCCAACGCGGCTTTCTTTCCGTCATGGACGCTGCCCAGCTGAATTCTCAACTCCGACCTTCTGGTTTTCTCCATCAGCTGTTTGATCTATCAGCTAGACCTGATGACTTTCGCAAACTTTCAAACTAATGCACTTAACAAATGAATTCAGTCTCTGCGTATTATAAGACTAGGAGGCAAAAGTTAATGAAATGAATATCCAGTGCAATTATTGTTTTTTTTAAATCCGGCAAAAATGTGAGTTTTCTGTCCCAAAAATCCGCCGCGTAACTAACTAGTTTCGTCCAAGTCTAAATGATTTCATGTTTCGAAGCGCGTCCAGTCTCCCTTCCGTCCACCTATGTAAAAAATTGTACATCTCGGCGTATATTCTCCCAGGCCTGCAGAATATGTCCGAACGAGGTTCGGGGGAAATTGGGACTGAGCTGGGAAAAATCCACAAAAAATAAGGAAAATATAATTATTTTGGGGAAAATAGATTAGAAATGAATGGGAACAAAGGTCGGCCTAATCGGTTTGTACGCTACATATACATACACACCAACACACACAAAGTGTGTTCAGGGACGTTACTACAAAAAAATTATTGGGGGGGGGCAAAATCAAAAATTTCCCAACAATTTTGACCATATTTCCCAACTTTTGTGTGGGGGTTCCAAACGCGCCGAAGGGGGCTCTGGGTTATTTTGTGTGGAATAAATCTCAGTGAAGATGGGCTGAAGGCTCATCCCCGAATTTTTTTGAAAAATGGACTTCTCTAAGTAGGGTTTTTAACACTGCAGGTGCTATATTGAGTATTTTTTTATATTTTAAAGAATTTTAACTTGTCACATTATTGAAAAACATTCCCCAATTTTCTCCACCATTTTGTTTTCCCAAATATTTGCCGGAAACTTTAAAATTTCCCCATTTTGGGAAAAACTTAATCTGGCAAGACTTGTATGGCGGCCTGGAGCAGTACATGGCAAGTCAGTGACAGTCAGTGTTGCCGCAATAACAAGGGTTGGAACTAAATTTCCCAGGACATCATTTAAAAGAAGACAATTTATTTATTTGGTACGGAAATATTTGGATTTGCCCAATATTTTTGGATTGGGAAGTATAATTTGCTTGCTATTTGTGAATGTTGGTAATTAACAACAAAAATTTTCGAAACCAAAACCAAAAGTTGGAGTTTTTGAGGGGTTTTACGTGAAATTTAATCAAAAATCTAAATTCTAACTTTTTTCAAAATCTAAAATTTCCCAAATTTTTGGATTTTAAGATTATTGGGCGTTGGAAACGCCCCCTTGCCACCCTATAGCGACATCCCTGAGTGTGTTGTCCGCTCTCTGCTGCAAGCCGGACAGGGTTCCTATTTAATTTTCACCGCACAAAATATCGTACGGTCGAGCCGCCGATACGATATTTTTGTGCCGATTGATGAATGGCAGTTTCCTGATTCTTGACTGGCGTTCAAATACTTTCGTTAGGTATTAAATAATTATTATGATACCGGTAAGGAAATTTCGGTTAGTTTCATACAAATAGTATTATTCAAGCGATAAGAATTAAATCATATTAAACCAAATTATACTAAGATACTTAATGGATAGGTATTACCGATGTTTTTCATTTTTTTACCGAAATTATAAATCAGTCTTTATCAGTAAAATACATACAATGTGATGACTCATTTGTTTCCTTTTTCATTGCGTAGACGGGAGGTATACTGTTATCTGTTATATCTCATAGCTTTCTTTTCGAGTTTTCGACCCCGTCAGTTTATAAGTAGCAAGTGGCCTAGCTGGTTGTTTACTGAAATGTTTAAATTTATGTAGTGACTTTTTCGCAATTGTTTATTATTGTGATGTTTAAGAGGCAATGTAGTGAACCATTGGAGGGTTATTAAGTATTATATTTATAGTGTTTTGTAATATTTTCAGTAGTGACTGTGGTAGGTAATTTTGTAATTGAATTGGAACTAATTAAACATAATATTTAACTTTGTATTTACCACTTAAGTATTAGACCTCTGACCTACTTTTAAACATAATAAAATAACAATAATCAAGTTGTATTTTTTGGTTTTAATCCTTTTGGACCATCTGACGATATTTCACCGCAGATATTTAATTTCACCGTAGTTAATTAAGTAAAAATAATGCAATTATTATTTTTTAAAGATTTATATTGGAATTTATAATGAATATAGAAATTATTATTAAAACATAATCTCAATAAATATGTTGACATAGATAAACAAACTGTGTTAATGTCCAGCGCATCTGTAGCGAATAGCGATCAATTTTGAGTAAATTTTTAGTGAAAAAAGTGTGTTCTGGGGAAATTTTGTATGCTAAAACATTTTCTGCATCCCTGCATTCTTCCTCAAGTAATGGGTGTACCCCATTTTACAATTAGATGCAAGTAATCGAAGTTCAATTTTTTTTACTTTTTTTTAATATAACTTAAGAATAATATATACCAAATTTCAGCTATATAGATATTAATAGAAATTATTTTTAGAAGCAAGATACAAAAATGCTTTTGGTTTATTTATTCTTAGTACCATTTAATAAACAAGTGTAATACATTTTAGCTCTCTAGCTCAAAGAAAAGTACAAACAATTATATTTATTGCTTTATAGGTATTTTGTTTTTCTATTTTCACCCGTTAGGTGCAAGTAATCGAAATACTAGTGCATTACACAGTATTACCACTTAGTGGAACAGTCCTATTTACCACTTATGAAATAAATGTGTGAATCAACATCTCTTTAGCTTCATGGGACGTATAACAATTTATTTTTATTGTAATGGGCCGTTACCCTCCCGTTCACCCATTAGACGTAACTACTTAAATTGCGTGTTTTATTATTTCATTCCTATGCAACACTTAAAAATTAATAAATGCCAAATTTCAGCCAGCAGAATCTATATTTATTGCTTTGGGTGAATCTATATTTATCTATTTTCGACCCTCAGCAGCAAGTAACAAAATGCAAATCTAGTTTACTTTTTCTATGTATCTTGTAAGAAATAGATGTAAAAAATTCAGTTCTCTAGCTTTAACGAAAGTATAACAATTAATTATTATTTATTTTTATTTTCATTGATGATAGCCTTAGAACAACATTTATATTATATATATATTATTTATTTGTTGTCAACTGAAGTATCTAGTTTTATTTTACCTTATTTATGTGGCTACATGTTTCACTGCCACAGGCAGCATCATCAGGCCAGCAATCCATGTCCACGCAAACACTCATATATACACAACATTTAATTTAACATATATTTTCGCACCTTGGTCGTACACGTCAAATAAATAAAATATGTTAAAATAATAATAATTTAAGATTACACTTGAGAGGTACCTCATTTTAGTGTGTCACTTCCTAAAAGTCTCTTGATGTACCTCTCAAGTGTAAAGTTAAATTATTATTATTTTAACATATTTATTTATTTAACGTTTCCAACCAATGTATGAAAATATATATGTTAAATTAAGTGTTTTGTATGTATAAGTGTTTGAGTGGACATAAGCCGGCCTGATGATGCTGCCTGTGTCAGTGAAACATGTAGCCACATACAAGGTAAAGTGAAAAATAGAGACTACAGTTGACAACAAATAAATCTATACTATTACCTATATAAAAATCTAATGGTGTCTATCTGTGTGAGTGTTACTTAATCACGTAAAAACTACTGGATGGATTTTAATGAAATTTGGCACGCATAGATCATGACCTGGAATGAGACATAGGCTAGAATTCATTTAGATTTAAGGGTCGAAACGACCCCTAAAACAATAAATATTTATTATTATACTTCGATTAAGACTAGAGAGCTGGAAATTTGTACACTTATTTCTTACAAGATATATGTAAAAAGTGAACCATATTTGTATTTTTTTAATATAATGCTAAGGGGTGAAAACGTATTAACCCATAAAACAATACAAATTAATTATTATACTTCCCATTAAGACTAGAGAGCTGGAAATTTGTACATTTATTTCTTACAAGATATATATAAAAAGTAAACCATATTTGTATTTTTTAATGTAATGCTAAGGGGTGAAAATGTAATAACAACCCCTAAAACAATAAATATGTATTACTATGCGGCGAAACTTTGGACCGGGTGCTAAGCCACGGGTACCTGCTAGTAATATATATAAAATAGAAATATAGTTCTAAGGCTATCAACAATGAAAATAAAAATAAATAATAATTGTTATACTAATTAATAATAATATAATTTTTGAATTTTTTTTTCACGGACTCTACCTTTAAAACTATAGCAACTACTAGAAAAAATTAATAGGATCTTTTTTTTTAAGAGAATTTACTGTAGTTTAATTTTGTATAAGATTAGTTTTTCGCTTAACTCAATATTTCCCGAGTTATTTAAGAAAACGTGTGAAAAAATACCTTTGATGGCTTCCCAACCTCCCGCTCACCCCCCACCTTCGGGGAATTTTAGTATGCTGTGTAGGACACTCAATTGGGCAAATATGATAAGTTTCAAAACTTCAGGCTTTTTTCCTCCTATTTTGGTTAATTTGACCGGACTATTATACTTTCGAAACATCGTGTGTTTTTAGCGAATTTCCATAGGAAAGATGAGCTATTGCAGTGACTCTTATGGTGAAACCTAAGGTCGGGCGTAGTCAATGAGCACCGACTATAGTTCTCGGAACACGTTTTCCGGGTCCCATAAGTAAAGTGCCAAACTTCGAAAAATAGTTCTATGGGTCAAAATAAGAAAAAAAAGTTCATATAAATATAAGCAAGAAAACACTTCAATTTCCAGATATCCGCCATTTTGTTTCTTTAACAAAATAATTTATATCTAGAGAACGGATTAACCGATTGAGTTCAAAATTGGCGTGAAGTGTAACCTAACGATGATGTATCTTAAGAAAAATAAGCGATTATATTAAAGCATGCGTCTCAAAATGGCGGGTGTTTGAACATTTCAAACCTAAATTACTCAAAAATCGTACATTTTAACAAAAAATGTCGAGACACCTTTTTTGTAGCCCTTTTGATTCCCTATCGGATGGTATCGAACTTTTGTTAAAATGAACGGTTTTGAGTAATTTAGGTTTGAAATGTTCGAACACCCGCCATTTTGAAACGCATGATTTAATATAATCGCTTATTTTTCTTAAGGTAGATCATTGTTAGGTTAAACTTTGTGCCAAGTTTGAAATCAGTCGGTTAAACCGTTCTCTAGATATGAATTATTTTGTAAAAGAAACAAGGTGGCGGATATCTTTAAAATTCGGCCTATGTTTATATGAAATTTTTTTATATTTTGACCCATAGAACCCTTTCCCGAAGTTTGGCACTTTACTTATGGGACACCCTGTAAATGTTTATTTGAAATTTAATTATTTAACTTTAATTAAAACCAATTTAAACAAATCTATAACACAACTTTACTCCGCACAAGTTGTGAATAAACGAAATGCAATAAAAGAGGAGAAAGGAAAGCTCTCCCGCACAAAAACTTTTGCCAACATGGGAGATAACTCATTTCCCCTTAATGATGGGAAGAGGTCGGTTTAAATTTCAGCCCGGTGCGTAAACGAGCCTGTGTTAACAACACAAAGTAGAAACAGGTAACATACAAGTACTTTTGCTCCAGTCATAGATTAATGGCGACTTGAGATGCGTGAAAGTACTGTCGATTTGTACAGTTCTTTGTACCGAAGTCTGTGTGAACCTGTTACGATCAAGATAAACGAAACAATAGCCCGAGCCCTACTTACTGAGTATTGTCTTAAAATACCGTTGGTGAGTTATGCAAGGTCGTTGTGTTAACTTCTGATAAATGTTCAGTAAACAACGTGAAGATACAACCGTATATACGGAATTCCGCTTTTAAAGTTAGTTTCTAAAATTAAGTTTATATATGTTTAAAGAATCGAGCGCACTCATCATGCACAGCAGGCACGTAGAAAGGGGGTGGGCTTACCGGGCTGCAGCCCACCCCAAAATTTAATAATACAACATTTTTTTTAAATTAGAATTATAAAATTGCGATAAAAGGCGAAATATTTATGCGATTTGAAGGGAAACCAGAGTTTCATGGCGATAATTAGAAAGAAATGGAATGAGGTGGATAAGTTAGCTGATAACGGTATGGAGATAAATGTTGCCGTTTGTACATAATTATTATTTATAAAATTATTTAAAATTTTTAATATGTATATAATTTATTTATAGAAATCGTTAAATTGTGTGAAGTGAATTAGTTGTTAAATTAAGTTATTAAGTTAATTAAGTTTTGTTGTGTTGTTATTAGTTATTTTAAGAATGTTATTTTGCTGTGGGAAAGGGATATATATAAGGCTAAATGGCTGGAAAGCTGAGCCACGAAGTTGAATAAGGATGAAAGATTGTGAGCAATAAATAAATAAAAAATAAATATAAAATTGCATTGATATAGATATACAGTACTAATAACTGACACTATAGTGTAATTTTGTAATATGACGGTCAGATTAGACCTGCGTTTAGACATATATATTTTATTATAATTTTTTGAATTCAATTACTTCAAGCTAGTAGCACAGCTTAAAAATATGTATGCTTCTTCCACGAGAGTGTGCTAAAAAGTCAACTTTATACAACTAAAATTTCAAAATTTTCCAGGTAAGGACCCAGCCCTTGATTTGGAGATAATCCGTACCCCCCACACTCCCCGGTGTGGTTTACTATCAATCAGAATCGGCCCACCCCAAACAAAAATCCTATCTACGGACCTGATGCACAGCACGGCCTTGCATCAATCGGTAAACCAGCAGACCTCCGCCCGCTTCTCAAGAACTAACCAGCACCAGCAGTTTATTTGCTGGTCTGCGAGCGCACCTCCAAACCGAATAGTACTTTTTTTGTGACCGGAAACACACCCGGCCCTGTTACTTTACTGTCGTCTGCTGAGCCGAACTTTGCCGAGAATCGACGAAGGGACCCGAACGCCTTCTATCTGCTGGACGCAGCCCAGCAAGTTCCGAATTCTCCTCCAACCTTCCGCTTCCAGCATACTGGTTGCTACTGTTGCAGGACAAGTGGGTGCTATTACATCGAAATACACGGCAAGAATCGGATTTTAATATGGAATAGCTGAGCTCTTTTCGGTTATGTGTCAGCAATCATTTTCCTAACCTAACATAACCTAACCTAACCTGTTCAAAGTTACGGTGAGCATTTCACAGTTACTCGTAAATATAATTTGTAAATCGCGAAACGGGTGCACATACGCAAACAGTCGAAAGCAATTGACGGCTGACAAAACACCGTGACAAAGTTCAGTGCGGCACACATCGTTACTTGCGAAAACTTGTGTGAGTTTTTGTGGCAACGGCGGCATCACGGGAAAACTTATTCAAGCAAATTCTCGAAAATATTGTCGCCTACAGGCTTCCAGAATAAAGGTAACCGCTATTCCTTTCACAGTTTATCTTTAGAGAATGTTTTAAGTTTGCCGTCACATAACCGAAAAGATCCTACGGCTGTGCAGGACAAGTGCGCGCGACACTTAAGGTTTCAACCAACTATTTAGAAAATTTGTATAGCCTACTCACAAAGGCGCCGAAAAGCTGGCAGCTTATACGAAACATTAGTAGAATTGTTTTGCACTCAACCTCCAGCCCCGACGCATGCGCTGCTTCGATCCATAGCCTCTGATTATGGACTGCTTCGCTTCGCTCGCAGTGGGCAAACTCGCTTATGTCGGCCTCGAATCAAAAGCCCCCCCCCCCCCCCCCAAGTGGATATGAATCGGGTACTTTTATGGTAATTTACGTTTAGATCGATTTTATCTGGAAAACTGATAACTTTACAAAAAATTTCCAGAAACAAAATATGTCCTCTTTTAATGACAAACATGAGGTTTTTATTAATTATTTCTGCAACTTAAAAGATAACCGAGTTATTATTGGCTAAAAACTAAAACTAATGTCAGAAACTAACTCAGTTATATTTAAGTTTACAGAAATAATACAAACCGTTTTGTTTGTCATTAAAATATGAATATTTTTCTCTCTATTATATAAAAAGGTTTTTCTACTTCATCTTCTCATAATTATTATAAAGTAGCTAGCTGGGTGCCCGTGCTTCGCTACGGTTTAATCTCGCTAAAAAAATATCACTTCCAAAGGCATACCGTATACTCTTTGTTAATACGCTATTTACGCTATGTACTACTATCTTAGCTTAAGTGTATAAAATATTTATCTTTTAGTTTTATTTATACCTGTGAAAGGACAGCATTTTAATATCCTTATTTAAGAACCACCTTGTAAACAATGTGAGTCAGTGGAATTTGACTTTTATCTATATTTCTAACGCTTTTTAGGTTTTAATAATATTAAACGCAAAATATTTTAAAATCCCGTCTTATTGCACGGGAGTATAAGAGGAACCACTATGTTAAGTCTCAAGTTAATATGTTTTGTCTTTTTTGAGATATGGTGATCATCAGTGAGTCAGTGGCATTTGACTTTTATCTATATTTCTAACGCTTTTTACGTTTTAATAACCTTAAACGCAAAATATTTTAAAATCCCGTCTTATTGCACGGGAGTATAAGAGGAACCACTATGTTAAGTCTCAAGTTAATATGTTTTGTCGTTTTTGAGATATGGTGATCATCAGTGAGTCAGTGGCATTTGACTTTTATCTATATTTCTAACGCTTTTTACGTTTTAATAACCTTAAACGCAACATATTTTAAAATCCCGTCTTATTGCACATCTAGAGCATAAGCGGAACCACTATGTTAAGTCTCAAGTTAATATGTTTTCTCGTTTTTGAGATATAGTGATGAATAGAGAGTCAGTGGAATTTGACTTTTATCTATATTTCTAACGGTTTTTACGTTTTAATAACCTAAAACGCAAAATATTTCAAAATCCCGTCTTATTGGACATCTAGAGCTAAAGCATAAGGGAAACCACTATGTTTATGTTAAGTCCCAAGTTAATACGATTTGACGTTTTTGAGATATAGTGATCATCAGTGAGTCAGTGGTATTTCGATTTTATATATGTAGATAAGAATAGAATAAGTACGTAAACAACAAGCGACCACTGCCAAGGGAACCAACAAAGCGACCACTGCCGAGGGATCCAGCTCCACCAGTCTTGAGAAGGAAGTACTGAGCCTGGAACTGCGGGAGAATTGGCCGGACAAGTGCCGAAGCGGCAAACCACGCCACAGAGAAGGAAGGCAGAAGGAGAGTCGCTAACGTTAGTGGGGGAGTTGCGCCGACCGCCAGGCTGTTTCACCGGGAATAAATTCATTTAATTTGTAATTCAATAAATCTGTTCTACTTTACAAACACCTGCATCAACACAGCGTATACGAAAATTCGTTCGCGGAAAAGAGGCTAGAACCTCCACCGTAGTCTCTCTAACCAAAGTCCCATTTTGAAGAGATCTGTGCTTGCACAAGCGGCTACGGACACCCGAAACAATTACACGCCCTTCAGACAACACTTGCGGTCCTTTTTAGGGCCGACCTACACAACTAAGCAGTCTTCTAGACTTCGGTCTTGGGAATAGACGATACATGGTATGTAATAATAAGTAATTATAATTATTAGGGTCTATAATATTAATATATTATAATAAAGTTTTAATACAGAGAGATGGGGTGGTGGTTGGCGAGCGGAGCGAGCAGGGGGCGCAACCCCCTAGTGTTTCTTGACAATATTTTTTAAAGTTTGCGGTTTTCGAGATGTTTTACGTAAAACAATTTTAAAAGGCCGCCATTTTAAAAATACATGAACAAGTTTTGGTTTTATGCACATGGATAAAGGATGTCATACCAAATATCTATACAAAATTTGCGTTTAATGTATTTACTACATCCAAAGATATTAAGTATTTTGTAAAAAAAACAAAATGGCGGATAACTGGAAAACGAAGCATTTCCCAACCTACGTTTTATACGATCTTTTTTCCTTTCTTTCTCTAGAAGAATACGCCCTGAAAGTTTTTCCGTTTCTTCCCGAATCAACTTGTATACACAACAATTTTAACGACACCCCAAAACGTGTTCTGGGGACCATGATCTGTGCTCATTGTCCACTCCCGACCTTAGGTCTCACCATAAGAGTCACTGCAATAGCTCATCTTTTCTATAGAAATTCGCTAATAAACATTTGGTATGTAGCTTCCTCTAGGGCCATAGGTGGTCACTAAGAAAGGGTTAAAAAAAATTCGAAATTTTAGGGGGAATTTGGGGGGATCAAAGTTATTAAAAACGATTTCTTCAAAACTACGGAACGGATTGGAATGAAATTTGGTATGTAGCTTCCCCTAGGGCCATAGGTGCTCGCTAAGAAATGGTTTTAAAAAATTCGACATTTTAGGGGGGATTTGGGGGAATCAAAGTTATTAAATCACGATTTCTTCAAAACTACCGAACGGATTGGAATGAAATTTGGTATGTAGCTTCCTCTAGGGCCATAGGTGCTCACTAAGAAAGGGTTTGAAAAAATTCGAAATTTTAGGGGGGTTCTCACTAAGAAAGGGTATGAAAAATTTCGAAATTTTAGGAGGGGTTTGGGGGGATCAAAGTTACTAAAATCATAATTGCAGATCTTTTATTATTATGACAATAGTGCTTTTATTATTTAAGATATATATATATATATATAAGCCAAATACCACTAACTGACTGAACACTTAAAAAGAATACAATTACGTTAAAAAGACTGAAAATACCAACCACCACGGGCAACGCCATACAGGTCAGCTAGTATAACATATAATAATACATTTACCAGTAAAAGGTTATTCCGTTTATCCTATATGAGATCACAAACTGGTTGTAAAACTGGTAAAAACACATAAAACTGCCACGACTGTACTCAACACTTCGCACATTCCATTGACACTGAATACTCGAGCGATGTTGTCCTTGAGGCTTGCGAGGGCGACTTTCTATTTGGCATACTAATCGAGTGCCAAATATGTACGGTAATCCAACAAAGAAAGGAAGTGCGATTTCATCGATGACTATTGTCAAGATCGATTAATCATTATCGCAGGTACACGGCAGCGTTCCGTCCAACTCGAACTCTACAAAATTATACAGTTAGGAGGAATTAGCTTTGCATTATTAGTGAATTTCCGTAGGAAAGATGATCTATTGCAGTGACAATTGTGGTAATAAGTAAGGTCAGGAGTAGCAAATGAGCACCGATCATGGTCCTTACTAAACGATTTGGACTAAATCGGTCTTATATATAAATGTATACCGGATGTCTAAAAGTCCCACCCTCCCCCTTTAACTTCTGTGTTTCTTAAAACAAACAAATATCCTTTGGGGAAAAATACTAACTTAACCCAAAGTATCTTTCGAAGCAATCGGAAATTTTGAGTGCCCCCTAAAAATGGGGGATTTAGGGGGCAACTCAAAATTTTTAAATGGGAAGTATGGTCATGTGATATCTCATATTAAAGGTCTATTAAGACTAGGAAAATGACATAAAGAAAATAAAAATCAGACCACCCAAAACATAATGGCGGCCCTAAACGTGTTTTTCTAAAAACTCTTCCTTTTCGAGATATTTAGCAACTGTATGTCGATTTATTTCAACACGTTTAGGGCCGCCATTTTGTTTTGGGTGGTCCGATTTTTATTTTCTTTATGTCATTTTCCTCGTCTTAAATAGACCTTTAAAATGAGGTATCACATGTCCATACTTCCCATTTAAAAATTTTGAGTTGCCCCCAAAATCCCCCATTTTTAGGGGACACTCAAAATTTCCGATTGCTTCAAAAGATACTTTGGGTTAAGTTAGTATCGTTCTCCAAAGGATATTTGTTTTAACAAACACAAAAGTTAAAGAGGGGGGGAGTGACTTTATAACCACCCTGTATAAATGTGTATACACAATTTTTAACGACACCCCAAAACGTTTTCTTGTCAGTAAATTATAATATTAGTACTATCGTTTTCCTAATCGTTTTGTTTAGTACACACTTTGGTATTTTAAGTCCCTCAGACAGACAGACAAACAGATTTAACAACCGGAAGCACGTTTCTTGACAGTAAGTGAGATTTTTCACACTATTGTCCGTTTACAGTTTAGTTGATAGCACGGCAGGCGTTGTACATGCTGTTGAAACGGAGATCTTACGCTAGTAGCCCGCATGAAAACATCTACCTCATAAAACTCATTTAAACTAGTTATTAGGAATATGTTTCCCATGATATTGTTTTTTATTGATATTTATATTTTCAAGAATAATTTGTATTAAGGTGGAACATTAATACAAAGTGAAAAATAGATGTTCTGTTTACATTTATTTTGATGCGAGAGCCGTGTTTTTAGGAAAGTAAACGATTGAATTTTGTTCAGCAATAACTGAATAGTAATATAAAAACTTAAGGAAAAATCTTTAAATTCAAAATCTATATATATAAAAATGAATTGCTGTTCGTTAGTCTCGCTAAAATTCGAGAACGGCTGGACCGATTTGGATATTTTTGGTCTTAAAATGTTTGTAGTAGTTCATAGAAGGCTTATACGTAAAGAAAAGTTTGAAAAGTTTCCCGAAAAAGTTTCAAATTTGGAAGAAACTGAACAGCATTTATTGTATGAACTCAAAACCATAGCTCACAAAAACAGCTGTTCGTATAAAAAGCTTATGTATGTTTACATGTATTACCATAGCAACATTACTTAGCAAATTTATAATCACTTTAGTACTCTTCAAAACCAACAGCTTTTCAAAGTTAGATTGAAAAACTATAAACAAACACAAATAAAAATGCTTACAGAATTATAATTCAACTCAAACATTGGTTATTAAATATCTATATAGGCCTACTTAGAGATATGCTGCTTAAAATATTGTTTATATAAAATATATCATAACTATGAAGTTTTTAATACTTTTCAAAACATATTTTCGCTATCAATAATAATAATAACGAACAAATTATTTGACACCATGCATAACCATAAACATACACGAGTTTAAACATATTTTATTGAAAACTAAACAAACCATCTGAATTAAACTAAATGCCATTAAAATATCACATTCGTAGCTTTATTTTTATATATACTGTATATTGTATATTTAAATACTAAACAATATATATCTTATACTAATTAGGCCTATACATTTAAAATTACAAACTCTATTTGAACCAGTTTGTTACATCCTAAATTAACGCGGATGTTACAAAGTGATTCAAATATCTTTTCTACGACCCCCAGCTAATTTAAACCCTCGCTAAGAAAGGGTTAAAAGAAATTCGAAATTTTAGGGTGGTTTGGGGAGGGGGGTCAAAGTTACTAAAAATCCTTATAAGAACGAATTGGAATGAAATTTGGTACGTAGCTTCTCGCAACATTGTCAATGAAATTAGGTGAAAGTCAAACTTAGTAAAAACTATAAATTAAAACGATATTTATATTTAAAGCTTTTTCATGTTAGATAGTAGTTTACAGGAATACAATTTTCAGTGCTTTCCTAAATAGCGTAGACTTTTTTTCATGACCACAGTAGGATACGCACAGGTATTCAACGAACACTTAAAAAGAATTACAATTACGTCAAAAAGACTGAAAATACCAACAACCACGGGCAACGCCGTACGGGTCAGCTAGTCTGTTATAAAAATGAATTAAGGATTGAAAAAAATAAGCACTAACTTAGTTTACAGTGCTGTAGGGCCTACTATCTATCATGACCTAAATTCTGATGTATGGTACCGGTAATTATTTTGAGAGTATATTGTTTTATTTGGGAGAATATATTTGCTTTCGGAAAATAACTTTAACAATTTGTTAGAATTAAAATAACACAGCAATACACGTTAGAATAAAACTAACGTGATGGTAGTTTTTTGTAGTCTGAACTTCATAATGGGGTTTACTTAAACATGAGGTACGTTACTGGAATGAAGAAATTTTGATCTTGAATTAAACACCGAGAAAAGGATATTCAATAATTCAATGTGGTTGTGAATAGGAGCCGATGTAGTTAAGTCAGGTAGTAGCGCGACAAGCCTCCATAATACATGTATTACATGTATTACCAGAATACATGTATTCTAGTATCCGTGGCCCGTGCTACCAACTAAACTGTTAACGGACAATAGAATGGAACTTTTCGGGGGTTTTAATCTAAGAGATTATTCTGCACTTTTTTTTTAAACGACCTTATAGCTCCCACAATTGATCAAAACGTAAAATACCCGGTTCAAAATGTTACCCACGTGAGGAATTTCACCTTGGGGGCAGCTTCTGATCCGAAGCTCCGGGATACAAACTCGAGAAGCGCCCCTGCGAGCAGTACGGAGCGGTCCACGATAGCAGTGGCCGAAAGATCGAGGTGCGAACTCGCAAAGTGAGTGTTTCCGCCGCGAGGGGGACGAAGCAGGGCTGAGCCGGGGCTGGGGGCTGAATTGCAAACAAACTCTACTAAAAGGCAGCTATTCAGCGCCTTCGTGAGTAGACCAATTGCACAAATATTTAATAGAAACCCTAAATCACAATAGCATAGATCATGAATAATAAATAGATATTGCATCCATACGGGGGCTGTGTGCCGAAAAAAAGGTTGTCGCGAAAATAGTACATGATCGGGCCGCGAGGTAGCGCTAGGGAGAAATCATTGGTAGCATTGGTGTTTCATACAGCTTCCGTCGTTTGCCCAATAGATAACGCCACTATCGTCGAATTTCCAGTGGAACGAAATATTGCATTGGATCGGAGTTCTATTAGGTTATCCAAATGCAATGATAATAGTAACTTAATTTTCGAAATTCGGTCAACTCGTGTCAACGGTTCAGCTGCGTGCTCGAGTTATTTTGTATATTATTATATTATCCAAAAAAGTTGTTCGTAAAGAATAATTATCTGATTCTAAATTCGCTTAGTCTATGGTGATGAATGTAAATGCTTCCAAGTAACGTTTGTTGCTATTGTTTTTAGCTGGCAAAGGGTACCAAAGCCAACACGGTCTCAAGCGCCTGTTTGAGGCAGAGTAATAACACTCGTTAAAATTCAAGTAGTTACGTTATCTAGATCGTGGGGAAAACTAGCAATCATGAGATTAAACAAACATGAGTTTACGCAGTGCAATTATAAGATTAAACAGTATGAGTTTATCAAGAGCAGTTAAAAGTGCAAAACAGTTCAGTCAAATTGTCATGTATGGTTACGTTAATTATAGTAGTTCCGTGGTTTTGTTGTTGTACTGGATGGTGCAGATATCGGCGTGAATCATGGCACTTGGCCTCACCCTGTACGCAGGGTGTGGAGAAAGGGCGTAAGTGGAGGAAAAAAAACATTTTCCCACACCGCTTTCTAACGTTACTCATATAATTGAAACGAACTACTGGATGTTTACCTCACCCTTAACACGTTCACTGCTACGCAAATTTCGTATTTCCTATGCTAGGAGCTGACCTTTTATTTTTTATATTTATAGTCTAAATGAGTAGAAATTACTTTATTTTTTATTTGAACCTTTCTACGTAATAATCACTAATATTTTAAAACAGACGCACATGTGTCATTTATTGTATGTGTATTTAATAATTAATTGTAGTATGTTGTGTATTGTATTGCATTTGACATGTCATCTGGCATTGGATTCTGTCCTGTATGTGCTGTTTTGTGACAAATAAATAAATAAATAAATAAATGTGCGTCCATAGTACAAAGGCTTAAAATTGGCGTGCGAAGCACGCAATGTATTGTGTATTGAAAATACTCCCAATACGGGGGTTGGCGTGCAATGCACTGTGCGTTGGCTGCTTCTCATAGTGTTCAGTGTCAAGCTCACATGTACGTCCTTAGCAGTGAACGTGGTGAACAGAGATATATTGGGTACTGATGTGTTTAGTCAGGTTAGTAGTGGTTTGCTCAAGTGCTCAAGTATTCGCGCCGGTATCTGTACAGTCCAATTGTTTAAACCGTCGGCTCGGCCAGCGCGCGCTAGGCTAGAGGTGTAGCGGGGAGAAGTTGTAAAGACAGTTCCACAAACCTAGACTCAAGGTCAGCCTTGCCCGCCATTGACATAGCTTTGGCGCCGCGATTTCTAACGTTATCATTCAGGCGCATCTTGGACGAGTGCGCCATTAACAAACAATTAAAACAATTGTACTAATTTTTCTAATTCCTCCACTACCAAGGACCGCTGAAACAATAAACATGTATTGTGAGTAGAAAATATATTTAAAATATAGTAACAACCCTTATACAAAATTTTGTAATTGTTTTACTTTCCTTAAAGCTAGAGAACTGAAAATTTGGCACTTATTAATTTTAAGAGTTTTAGAGGAAATAAAATAAATAATAACACACGCGAATTTAAATAGTTACGTCTTATGGTAAACTGGGGGGTAACAGCCCTTTTACAATAAAAATAAATTGTTATACTTTCCATGATTGTCATCTTTGTTTCGCAAGTGGTAATCTGTTTGCGTTTGCTTCACTGCGGGGGCGGGCGAATCGAGCAGGGTGCGGAGCACTCTACTTGTAAATAAAACGGTGAAATAAAAATGATATTTCATAATTTTTTGGTTATAATGACAAAATTATTTTCATTTATAACCCCTAAAAACCATTATTACTATTACCATTATTTTCATTTTAACCTAAAACCAAAACCTCCAAAAAGTGCCCTAAATATACCGACGAAATAAAAATAATATTTTGTAATTTTTTTTATAATAATGACAAAAATTTCTCTCATTTAACCGCAAGAAAATCGGTAAGTATCTACAGGGTCACCAAACGTTTAAGGTTACGCTGAATTCTTATAACGTACGAGAAGATTTGGTAACAAAATTTGGTGATTTAATAGCCTACGCCCATAAATATAGTTATTTGAAGTTTAAGAATTCCTCTAAAAAATGTGAAAAGTACAGATTTTGGGTCTTGTCTAGGAGAGGCCCGCCACTATATTTGTATGTTGAAAAATACATACAACATGCGAATATGCAATTTATACAATCTGTAATCACCATGGCAACCATAAACAATGTCATAACACTAATCACAACCAATCACAAAACTACTGCGACTCAAGACTATAAGTTAGAACTTCAGGTTATTTTTTATGCTTGCATAGTCTTTAGTAACAGTACGTTTACCTGCATCAGGCGCGGATCCAGCGGAGGGGCAAAGGGGGCAATTGCCCCTCCCGAACTCCAAAACAAAAATGTTACGTGTCTTATTACATTCTGATTTCTACAGGAAAAACGCGAGATTAACGCATAGAAAAATCGATCGGGAAAGCAATCGAAGTTATTGAAGTTGAATCGGTTGGGTCATCGTTCTGACGATGAATTGCGCACGTCGCGTCTTGCTTCGTTTTCGGCTTAAGTAACTTATATAGTAAAATATCTAATCTATGGTTTGCTTAGCTCTTTTGGCTAGTTGTTTACTTCAAAAACAGATCAAGTTTTCTAATTTGTTGGTGTATTTTAGTTTTGAACTAATATGAAACAAACTTCAAAACTAACATCATTTATAAAAAAAAAAAAAATATTCTGACACAGTTGTTCACGTACACATGCGATAGGCCTATGTTTACGTACCTTAATCAAATTAAGAACGAGTTTTATTTTTTAAGTTTTGTCCAAATAAAAAATCCTTTTGTTAGTTCAGCATTTACTTTACGTAATTCTAAATTAAAACTACTAAAAAGTTAATAATAAACAATGAAGGATAGTAAAAAATAATAAAATCACTAAAAATCTAACCTCCGATAATTCTGCAAGTTGTAATAAATAAAATATTATATTGGAGGCGTGTAGGCCTACGCACATTTTAATTTGTGAATACAATTAAAATCCGAAATAGATTTGTTGAATTTCATCGAAGTCAAAAGAATTGTACGGTGAACAAATATTGTTCTCACTCACAATAACATGGTTACAGGCCTAAATGATAATCTTAAGACTTACCGTCAAACAATATTCATTTGAAAACCATCATGCGACGGCCGTTTCGGCTATTCAGCCATTATCAAGCAACTATAAGCCGGATGATCCTTTGTCAATTATTAACATAAAAACACTAAAACATAGTTCACAACATAACAACGATAATAACTTAACACACGTACACGAAACATTATTCAGAAGAGTCAAGATAAATACGATCGACCGGTCGGCCCGACACTCCGATACGTACTGTGGATTGATGGTTACATTACTCGATGGAGGGGGCTGCTTATCTCCAACAATGTATCGAATAATGCGTTGGAATCAAACTTAAGTTTTTCATTCAGTAAAACATTGCCATCGATCTTGTGGTGTTTGTATATTTCAAATTGTTCAAGAGAATTCATATATCTGCCCTTTTTACATCGGTGTAGAATTTTAAGTGTATCTTTCATGTCAGAATAACTGTGGTTGGTTTGAATAAGGTGTTCAGCAAACTTAGATTCAGACTTGGTTAACTGTGCTAATTTTTTAGAAGATGGAATGTGTTCCTTAAACCTCTTTTTAAAAGATCTTCCTGTCTGTCCTATATATTTCTTCGGACATTCATTGCAGGATAGTTCATATATTCCTGTTCCTTCAAATTCGTCTTTTTGGAATATCCTTCTTGAGGGGTTTATGAAGCTCTTCAGGTTGTTCGTGGTTCTGTATGCAATCTTGTATTGTTTTTTATGGAATAGATTTCTAAAAATATGTTCAAATGGCTTGAAATAATTGAAAACTGCAAACTTGTCCTTTTTTGGTTCCTTCAGATTTTTAGTTTTATGTTTTCTTTCCTGCTTGTTGTATAGCTTTTCAACGATTGACGCTTTGTAACCATTACGGCCGTCGCATGATGGTTTTCAAATGAATATTGTTTGACGGTAAGTCTTAAGATTTAGATAATAAATCAATATTCGGAATGGCGAAAAATATACATATTACTAAATGATAAGTTTCAATCTCACATCATCTGTTACTTCTATTTTCTTGTTCTTTGTTCTTACTGGTTTCGGAACTTATGTCCCAAAATCAGAGCTTCACTCATTACAGGTCGTTACAAAAAGTAATGCTTTGTCGTAAAAAGTGTAATATTTTGAAATATTTAATACAAGCGAGAATAACATCTCAACCAAACAATCAAAGGCCGACGCTGTACTAAGGCCGATGCCAAACCAAAATTTTTAGACATCAGTAAATACAAAAATAAAGAATTTAACAAGTAAAACATTGTTGACAACCAAAATATTTCCATTCAAATTCAACATTTTGCGTTAACATTTTTTTTATATTTTGTGGGAACCCCCCAAAACCTACCAGTTATTTTGCATACCTGGGATGTATTGCCCCCTCCCAGATGAGGTCCTGGATCCGCCACTGACCTGCATTCAAGCAAAAAAAAAAGTAGCCTGAAGTTCTAACTTATAGTTTTCAGTCAAAGAATGTTTATATTCATGGCGGTCCTCTTCTAAAAAAAGACCCATTGCGTATTTTCCAACATAAAAATATAGTGGCGGACCTCTTCTAGACAAGACCCCAGATTTTTAGTCGGCTGTTGCTGGAACGCTTTCTCTATGAGAGTTGTGTAAAATGTAATTCATTTATAATTATTTATCATTTATTTACTTATATATTTATAATTGACAGAACTACTCAGCGTGTAAGACATCAAAAGTTTTTGCATATTTCCCTAAAAAAAACCTACAAACATATAATATATGTATAAAAAAGTCTACATGACCTAGCTGAACCAGTTTGGTCTTAAGCTTTAGCTATTTACCTTTCTATTACAGACGTTTTTGCAGGACTAATACGCCAAGTAGAAAATACAAGTCAATTGACTAAAGAAAAGGTGATTTCAACCTTGTTTCACTTATAAACCAGTTAATAATAAGTAAAGTCAATGATCACATATCAATAAGACGAAAAGTTCCAATGTAAAAAAATCAGACAAGGGAAGCAGGTATAAAAGTGTGTTTGCGCCATCGGCCGCTAGGATTCAACGGTCACAAACACATGACAGTCGGACCTCTCTGTTTCTCCTCTTTCCATCCTTGTCTTACACTCGGCCGAAAAAACGCGCCCTGAGAACTCCTAGCGGCTGATGGCGCAAACTCACTTTTATACCTACTTTCCTGGTCTGAATCTTGCCCGTTTTAACTGTTCTTCTTATTGATACGTAGTCATTGGTAAAGTGTTCCAACAACGCGACACTTTTACCCTGGTTTGAGCAATGATTTTACATTTCTAGATTGAAACTGCTATTTTCCGTGAAAAGTATGTGAAACCATATTGTAGTTCCAACAGAATGATCTCCTCTTGCAACAGCGCTCTTTAAAACAAATTTTAACTCAGCTGACTTCAGTAAAGTTCACAAAAGTCCGTTAACGGTCTGCCAAGTGGTCGACCTTGAAAAAGCAAATTAGAGCAATGCTGCGTTGCATTCAAGAAACCTACGATAATTTTAGTATTAAGACGGATCAAGATGTTGTTTTTTGCATTCGATTCAGGAAGCCGCCAGGAAAGTTTTGTGACCCCATGCGATCGATGAGGAATGAATATTGCATCGGTGCATAAGAAAAATGCATTTTTTTAAACTGCATTCAATGAGCTGATAAAAGACAAATTTAAATCGGTCAATAATGACAGAAATGGGCCCAGTTTTAGTACTCGGGGGTTGGGGTCGCTGAACAGAATTTTAATATCGCCGGCGATCCTCGAAGCACCTGGGGCCCAGGACGGGTGATATCAACGTCGACTCCTGGAATATTTCTAGAAATACGACACGAAATTGATCAAAACTCGTAACCCGGAGGATTTTGGGGTCGTTGAACACGAATATAATATCGGCGATGACCCCCGGAGAACCTCGGTCCAGGGCTGGTGATGTCCTCTCCTGGAATTTTCTAGAAGTACGATACGAATTTGATCGAGACTCTTTACTCCAGGATTTTCGGGGTCACTGAAAAGTTCGTATTTACGGAAAGTTCCAGTAGAAGACGTTTATATCACCCATCCTGGGCCCCAGGTGCTCCGAGGATCACCACCGGATGTTATAATCCTGTTCAGCGACCCCAAAAACCCCCCGGGTAATAAGTTTCGATCAATTTCGTGTCGTATTTCTGGAAAATTCAACAAGACGACGTGGATATCCCCCACCCTGGGCCCAAGGTACTCCGGGGGGGTCACCACCGATATCATATTCGTGTTCAGCGACCCCAAAAACCCTCGACTACCAAAATTGGGCCCATTTCTGTCATTATTGACCGAGTTATAATTTTTTCTTTAATCAGCACTTTAAAAAATACATTTTTCTTACGCACCGATGAAATGTTGATTTCTCATCGATCGCATGGGGTTACAAAATTTCCTGCCGGCTTTCTGAATCGAATGCAAAAAACTCGATCCGTCTTACTACTAAAATTATCGTAGGTCCAATGCTTTAGTTCCTCGCCTATTATAGTGAGAGCTCGGTTTTTTAACATAAGGTTGAACTGGCGACGTTCGTAATTAAATAAACCCTGGCACTAAAAACAGTTCTAAACCTAGGAGCTTCTTCACCGTGCGTATAACAGCGAAAACATACATTTTATAACATGTTTCGGACGCCGTTTTTCATCTTAAAACGTGGTGAAACCTCTTAAATTGTTCTTGAATGTAAAGTGCTTATCTTATACCTCAAGATTGGAAAAAATAGTCGGCAACTCGTTTCGATAAAAAGTTTAATTAAGTAAACTTTTATTATTTATAAGGCATTTTTTGGGGGTTTTCAAACAATAAAAATGTCACACGTAAAAAATATAATGCCTTCTTAATAATTTAAAGTTATTTCCGTTATGATTCATTTATAAATAGAATTCGAAACACGAAATTACGAACGCATGTTTAAATGATCTCGCGGCTTGCGATTCAAGCCGTCTGTGGCGCTACTAGCCAACCTACAAAAGTCGTATAGTGAGCACTCACTCTAGCCTTGGATGATGCTTAGAGTAAGGGGAACGGTAAGGGGGCGATCAGCAGACGCTGAGACTTATGTTTTCAGTCCAGCTTTATCCATCCCCCCCCACTTCACCACATGGTCACTGACTACTCGGATCAATTTTTATTATAATTACACTACACTCGGAGTTATCCACTCGACACTTCCGTACAAGGGTAGAATAAAACAACCTTAGCTGCAATAAAATGGATGAATTAAAAGTATATTTTTATTACGAGAACTTCCCCCAATAAGGAAAAGTGTGCGTTTTATTTATAGGTTAGTTTAAATGACTAATACACTCTCCTTAAAAGCGTAAATTATATATTTACTAACTTCATTAATTATTGTGAGTTGTACTGTTTGATGATCTCACTTTGAGAGTGAAAGGTTCAGAGTTCATTCCCGCCTACGCTACAAAAACGATATGGAGGCAAATTGATCCCTTCGATTGCACGTGCAATCTGTTGGTGAATGATAGAACTACAGGGATTGGAACTTGAATGACTCCACGTTACCTGGCTGGAAATTTTTATAAGAACTAACTCATAATGTTCGTCTCCAGGGTTGCGAATATAATCATTTGGTTTTTATCAATATTACCTCAACCCAAACAATCATTTTTTGTTCTAATGGACTACCAGTTTCAACAGTATAGTGTCATCATCAGGTCCAGCCATCATTCTCCTTATTAGTGAATTCTCGTAGGAAAGATGAGCTATTGCAGTGGCTCTTATGGTGAGACTTAAGGAGGGGAGTGGACTATGAGCACAGAGCATGGTCCCTAGAATATGTTTTAGGGTGTAATTTAAAATGATATACAGGCTAAATGTGTGTTCGCACTCTAACGGTCGCATTTTGCGTCCGATTTGGTCCACATTTAGTACATACGTTGGTTCTCTAAGTCGCTCGGACGAGCTCGTTAGCCAAACAAATTCGGCAACAGGAAGTACCATTTTTGTGAGATTTTTCGTACTAAAATTACACTTTTTTGGGGTATTTTATAAAAAAAATAATTCGACCACGCAGCTGAACCGCTGACGTGAGTAGAGTAAATTTCCAAATTAAGTTTATAGGCCTATGTTTTCGGGTTTCAACCAACAATTTGGGAAACAGGTCTATTCACGACGTTGCTTCTGAATAACTGCAAAATGGTTCGCACGCCATCCATTCCACATATTGGGAGTATCTTCGATACACAAAGCATTGCGTGCTTCGCACGCCATTCCGCATATTGGTAGTATCTTCAATACACAAAGCATTGCGTGCTTCGCACGCCAATCCCCGTATTGAGGGTATCTTCAATACACAAAGCATTTCGCGCTTCGCACGCCAACCCCCGCATTGAAAGTATCTTCAATACACAATGCACTGAATATTGGAAGTGTCTTCAACACAGAAAACATTGCGTGCTTCGCACCTTATTGGGAGTATCTTAAATAGACAAAACATTGCGTGCTTCGCACGCCAACCCCACGGTAGAATCCACCGCATGGCTTTGAACCGGGTACTTCTATGGTATTTTACGTTTAACGTGTTCTGGGGACCATGATCGGTGCTCATTTGCTACTCCCGTCCTTGGGTCTTACCACAAGGGCCACTGCAATAGCTATGAAAATTTGCTAACGAGACAAATAAAAAAATGTTTATTTTTAATCGGTGTATCAATTCAACTAGAAACCCAGGACGATCCTTAGTGTAGACGGGAAACGAACGGAATTTAAACCAGATAAGACAAGAATTTATGTTTGTGAAGGATGATGTTCATATTTGTTTACCTGCTTCTGTAGTAGACGTAGAGGACAAAGAGCCGCCTTCATACCGGCCGCCGTTTAGCCGCATAGCAGGTGTCTACAGACCAACACTCATTGATACAGACGTCCACTATCCACTGTATCTGAAACATAAAGGAAAACACATAAACTTTATATTCTTAAAAAAAACTGTTTAGAATTAAAAATTCTTGGAAAAATAACAAATATAATGTCTTATTAGTACCTCTCTATACTATATAAAATGTACGTCATTCGCGCAAAAACTATGACCCTATTACGCATGCGTCAGGATTTAGGTCACCTCTACCCCCACCACCCTAACCCGATCCAAGTGCCTCTGTCATAATCAATCGTCATTTTAGTGAAACTATGAGTGTGTGTAATCATTTGTTTGCATTTGCTTCGCGGTGAGTGTAAATGGAGAGCGTGTGGCGAAGAAATGAATAGCCTCGGGGGTGGGTGAGTGAAGCAAGGAGGGGCGGAGCCCTCTGTTACCAGTTGTAAATAGCGACTAAAAACCTATACCATTGAATTCTGTATCATTAATTTTGTTTTAATATTAATGTTTGTTGGGTGTAGTAAGTGAGCACTGATCATGGTCACCAGAAAACGACGTGATTTTCATCCCCATCAAAACGTCGGATTGATTTGAAACTTTGCACACTTATCAAGGATCGATGACAATGCAATATTAATTTTGTTGGGTGTTGTAAGTGAGCACTGATCACGGTCCCCAGAACACGTTTTCGGGTGTCATTAAAAACTTTATATACAGGGTGATTCACGACGATATGCAGAAACTTCGGGAGCTCATTAATTTTGTTGGGTGTAGTAAGTGAACACTGATCATGGCCCCAACACTAAACAATAAGAAAATAAATAATTTTTTAAAAAACTAAAAAAATACGCTTTAATAGTAAACTAAAACTAAAAATTTGAAAATAATTGTAAAAAAAAGTGTGGGGTGCTTTTTATCAAATGTTACAAATATTTCATTGGTAGATATTTATAAAAGTAGAGTTATTATAAAAATATAGTATAACGCATCCCACGCTTTTTTTACAATTATTTTCAAATTTTTAGTTCGGTTTGCTATTAAAGCGTAGGCCTATTTTTTTAGTTTTTTAAACTAACTATTACTCTTACTTTTTAGTCTGGGGACCATGATCAGTGTTCACTTACTACACCCAACAAAATTAATGAGCTCCCGAAGTTTCTGCATATCGTCGTGAATCATCCTGTTTATAAAGTTTTTAATGACACCCGAAAACGTGTTCTGGGGGCCATGATCAGTGCTCACTTACTACACCCAACAAACATTAATATTGCATTGTAATCGGTCCTTGATAAGGGTGCAAAGTTTCAAATCAAACCGACGTTTTGAAGGGGGTGAAAATCACGTTCAAAGATTCCGTTACATATAGATACATACCAAGGTAATAAAAGCGTATTAAAAAGGCCACGATGGCCGTGGTTGTTAAGGCGTCAAAGCTTTATCAATCGTCATGGCAACCATCAATGGAAAAGTTCCGGGTTCAATTCCCATTGACCCCGAATAATTTTCTAAATGGTTTCTTAACAGACATCGTTGGCTGTGATTCGGATTCCACGTAAAACTGTAGGTTCCGTCTTCATTACCTTAAATGCAAAATAGCAGGACGTTAAAAAAAAAGAAGAAAAAAAAGAGAAAAAAAAAGCGTATTAAAAATGGTGCAAATGATAACACCACAAAAAGAGGAGACAACACAATTGGGGAAGGAAGACGTTTCTGAAAAAAATTAACCTGACGGAAAATCGACTGAACATTTTTCTGTTTTACAAATCGGCGACCATTGCAGATTTTCACTTTTTAGTATTTATTGATACCAATAACCACAAAATTGTGTTGGTTGAGTAATAAAAATAAGCATTTTTTAACATAACTATAGGTACAACAACTGTCTGACAGTTTAATGATTTCTCTGACAGTATAGTGATGGCTAATCACCTGGTTATACACGTAAATAGCACAATACTAATTTTCAGCTTGAGTAAGTTACGTTTTGAATGCAACCCATAAAAGTGAGAATAATAAATGTCCTGAAATAAAAACTACGAAAGTAAAATAGAATTTTATTCAGAAATGTGTTGACAAATTTGATAATGAAATCATCGCATATAAAAACGAGTGTACATACGTACGTGAGTAACACAAGAGAAAACTTACAAAATCCAAGTTGGCGCCATACTGGCAGAAGGTGATGTTATCACAATTTAAAAAACACCAAGTAAAATCAACAATAAGCCTGGTCCTCCACTGGGAGCGATACCGAGCGATAGATTTAAAATAAAACAAAGACTTTACAAAGAAAATCAAATATGCAAACATTTTGTTTTCGTGTTAAATTCTCCACGTACCCTACAACTTTGACACACGGACGACCATACGTGACGAACTAACAGGTCCGTTACCACTGTAGAATCAGAAACACCCCTTATAAACCACAATTAAAATAACCCCTACTGATATATGCAGACAATGTAATTTACTATTACAAGGAAAGGGAAGAAATATAACCCCTCTGAAGGAAACGGACTCACGGTCTGATGAAGGCGTAAATTGGTAAAACAGGTGGTAAGGTAAAACAGCTGTTTTATTGAGATCCGACAGGTGGTTCCTTTACCCACGTCGTGTCACGATGTCCTGCTCAAGGGAAGTAGAGATGCCTTTGCACAAAAATACGAATATTGAATTAAAACCACAAAACATAGAAACTGGTTTAATTTGAATGAGATTTGGAAGTTGTTTATGTATAATTCAGGAGTAGCTTCAGAAAGGGGTCACATTTTAGATATCGTAAAAGGAATTGTTATTATGCAAAACAGATTTTGTACGGCTTACTCTCAAAGAAATTTTGAGCTATAAAAATGTTAACCAACAAATTTTTAAGTAATATTTGTAAATAAACCCAAAGCTCTTGATGCAAACTAATCTCTGTTCTGACCACAGTTTGCACGATACAATTTATTACCTTTAAGGGGGTCACTTTCCTAAAAATGGTAAAATTACTCTTAAGGGCCCACTTTCATAAAAAAATAGTAAATTACTCTTAAGGAGTTGCTTTCCTAAAAAAAGGGTAAAATTACCATTAAGTGGACATTTTCCAAAAAATGGAAAAGGAGTTTTCCTAAAAATGTAAAATTACCCTTAAGGGGCCACTTCCTAAAATACTAAATTTAATCTTAAGGGGATACTTTTCTAAAAATGGTAAAAATTACATTTAAGGGGCCACTTCCTAAAAATGCTAAATTACTCTTAAGGAGTCACTTTCTTAAAAAAAAACGTAAAACTACCCATAAAGGGCCATTTTCCTTTACAAAAATTTAAAACCAAAGTGCCACTTTCGTTAAAAAAAGGTAAAAGTACCCTCAAGGGGCCAATTTTTTTTAACAAATGTAAAATTATCCTTAAGGAGCTACTTTCTTAAAAAAGATAAAACTACCCATAAAGGACCATTTTCCTTTAAAATATGTAAAATTACCATTAAGGAGCCACTTTACTATAAACGTCAAATGTTTATCCTTAAAGTGCCACTTTCCTAAAAAAAAGGTAAAATTACTCTCAAAGGACCACTTTTCTTTTAAAAAATATATAAAATTACCATTAAGGAATAACTTTACTAAAAAGGTAAAACTATCCTTAAAGTTCCTATAAAAAAGGTTAAATTACCATTAAGGAGCAACTTTACTAAAAAGGTAAAATTACCCTTCAGGGGCTAGTTTCTTAAAAAACCGACTCTTAAGGGGCCATTTTCCTAAAACATGAAAAACTTATTTTTAATTTTGTGTTCTATATTATAGTTTAAATTCTCCTTTTTAAAATGCTATGTAATTTGTTTGTGTTGTATTTATATATATATATATGTCGAAACCAGCGAACACAAAAAAATAAATTCTGATTTAGTTTCTTTGTTTTTTGCAAACGTTTGAAGTCACTACTAGAATATCTGTAATTGTATATGTTATTGTGATCGTTTTAATTCAAATAAAATTT
>JAGFPH010000492.1:416685-439667 GCA_018207615.1 Philaenus spumarius
GACAAATGCCTCATGTTAGACGTGTCTGCAACAGCCTACATACAATAGGCGTGCGTGATAATGTGCGACTTGCCATCTAAATTGCACTGTATATACAAACACAGAAGACTCTCTACGCTATCCACGTACAAGCATTGGCGGATCCAGGAGGGGGGGGCTGGGGGGCTGCAGTACCTTCTTTGGGTTAGTATAAGGGGGGGGGGGGGATTCATGCAATCTGTGCTAAGTATGTTAAACGTGTTAAAATCGAGAAACTCATTTGACAGAAGTGTGCTATTTAGAGTCGATAGCACACTCGACTTTAGCATGGTCTGGCTGGGGTCTGCTCTTGGGGAAGGTAATTTGATGTTTTCAGCTTGAATCAACAACAGGTTGTTTGTTATAATTGTGTTTTGCCCGTTTCTTGGCGATGGAAAATAATAATTTCGAATCCATGAAAAGAATTCGGAAGAAATTGGGGAAACGATGGAGCAAGGCAAATAAACATATTCTCCTATCTTTAAGTTCCGAGAATCCGGCGAAGTTTGACATACATTTTCGTGTTCAGAAAAGTACAGAGAACATTTCTGTGTATTTGATTTTGTTTGCACAAATATGTTTGCAAAAAGGAAACAAAAAGAGGCCTTAATCTTGTTATAAATATACAAAAATGTAATATATACATTATTTATTAAGTAGGGAAAAAATCTCTTTTAAAAACTAAAGAATATGGTAAGAAGGCGTATTCTAAACTTTAGCCATTCAGCCTAGATCACGAAAACACAAAATATGTTAACAAAACATGCAGAAAATGAGGCCTAATTTGATCTAAAATATAATTCACAAATTATAAAGTGCGTAGGGTATTACAGTTTCGGCGCAAATTTACTATTCGACCCTTACCTGACCTACGGCAACAGAAATGCAAGAATAATTTTAAAAAATAGCCTAAAGTTAAGGATAGCCTTACTTTAGCAAATAAAACTTTAGCACATTAGCACAAGGGGTCCTTCACTCAAAATTCAAATAGCAATTTAACATGATAACACATTAAGCATTTTTTAGTACAGGTTGCATGAATCCCCCTATAATTTTTGTTTAAGGCTCTTCTTTACCTTGAAGAAAACTCCCGAGTGTGCCATATGATTTCAATACGAAAGGTCTGACTAAAGCCGCAAAATCGTTGAAACATGCATTCGTAAAAACGTGTTTCGGATTCTATTTATAAATTAATAATCTGGGAAACTACTTTCAGTTATAAAGAAGGCTATATATTTTTTACGTGTTAGCTTAAAATATGGAAATTATTGAATAAAACTCCCAAAAAATGCGTTAAAAATAATCGATTTTTACTCAGTTAAACTGTTGATTAAAATGAGTTGCCGTCGATTTCTTTCAATTATGAGATATAAGACAAAAGCACAAAGCCTTTAAGAACAATTTAAGATATTTCACAACTTTTTAGGTTGAAAAACGGTGTCCGAAACACGATAGTACGAAGTGCATATTTTTGCTGTTTTACGCAAGGTATAGAAGACCCTTAACTCTCCAAGTGGCAGACTGCTCAATTGAGTAGTCTCAGACATCACAACTTGTATCGAATAATTTCACCTACTAAATATTATCCAATCTCAATAAAACAAAAAACATTGGAAAGGAAATGTTTTAAACTTTAATTTTTGTATTTACAAATTTGTTCTGAAACAAATTCAATCATCGTTGTAAAATTCAACATATGTAATCATCGTTGTAAATTTGTAGTTATATAAATCAACTGATGCCACGCGAGAAAGAACAAGGGAATAACTCAAAACCATATTGTTTTAAAGGCACATAACTCACATAAACCGTTAGACAGACTTGTTCTAGAAGATAGAGACACTATTGGTTTCGTCAAAATTTAAACTTTCTACACGGTCTTCCAATTACACGTCACTCTTGGACATAAAGTTTTCTGAAAGCACATTTTGTAATCGATGTATATTTATTACAAATCGATATATTTGTATAATGATTTATCGATTTGGAGTGCAAGTTCTATATCTTCATTTGATATAAGGAATACCTTGTTTAGTGCTGTCTCGTTTGCTGGAGCAGACCCTTAGTAATCGAAATAACTTTTACGACGTTAGCTCCCACTTGTGCTCCTTAATTACTATGACAAATTTTGTCCCTCTCCATCCGTCTCTAATGGTCTGAACATGCACATACAAATTGGATCAAACACACCAACTTTTCTTATTAGTGAATTTCCATAGAAAATATGAGCTTTTCCAGTGGCCATTATGGTAAGACCCAAGGTCGGGAGTAGCAAATGAGCACCGATCATGGTCCCCAGAACACGTTTTGGAGTGCCATTAAATATCATATATATGTGTTCGCACTCTAGCGGCCGCATTTTAAGTCCGATTTGGTTCAAATTTGGTACACATGTTGGTTGTCTACGTAGCTCGGACGAATTCGTTAGCCAAAAAATCCAACAATCGGAAGCACGTTTTTTGACCGGAAGTAACTATTTTTTGTACGAGAATGAATTTGATTTTTCTACAAATATAAATGTAGGACATTTAAATGTGTACATTTTGTTTTTTTACACGATATTACAGCTCGCTTGGTTCCCCCAAAATCAATCAAAAATTAAATTCCATAGAAGTACCCGGTTCAAAGCCATGCGGTGGTTCTACCGCGGGGTTGGCGTGCGGAGCACGCAATGTTTTGTGTTATGAAGATACTCCCAATATCGGGGTTGGTGTGCGAAGCACGCGATGCTTTGTGTATTGAAGATACTCCCAATATGCGGAATGGCGTGCGAAGCACGCAATGTTTTGTGTGTTGAAGGTACTCCCAATACGCGAAATGGCGTGTGAAATGAGCTATTGCAGTGGCCCTTATGGTAAGACCCAAGGTCGGGAGTAGCAAATGAGCACCGATCATGGTCCCCAGAACACGTTTTGGGGTGTCATTAAAAATCATATATATATATATGTATATATGTGTTCGCACTCTAGCGGCCGCATTTTAAGTCCGATTTGGTTCAAAGTTGGTACACATGTTGGTCGTCTACGTCCCTCGGACGAGTTCGTTAGCCAAAAAAATCCAACAATCGGAAGCACGATTTTTGACCGGAAGTAACTGGTTTTTTAGATTTTTTCTACAAGCATGCATTTTAAAAAAATGAGCTATTGCAGTGGCAATTATGGTATGACCCAAGGTCGGAGTAGTTAATGAGCACCGATCATAGTCCCCAGAACACGTTTTGGGGTATCATTCAAAATCATATACTATATATATTTATGTATATATGTGTTCGCACTCCGCATGTAAAATGCGGCTGCATTTTAAGTCCGATTTGGTTCCAATTTGGTAACCTACACATGTTGATTGTCTACGTCGCTCGGACGAGTTCGTTAGCCAAAAAAATCCAACAACCGGAAGCACATTTTTTGACCGGAAGTAACTATTTTTTGAGATTTTTCCTACGAGAATTCATTTTTTTTAGTTTTTTCTACAAAAATACATGTAGGATGTTATTCTGCACATTTTGTTTTTTTACGCGACCTTATTGATCTTACGCTTGGTTCCCCCAAAATTGATCAAAACGTAAAATACCATAAAAGTAACCGGTTCAAAGCCATTTGGTGGATTCTTCCGTGGGGTTGGAGTGCGAATCACGCAATACTTTGTGTATTGAAGATACTCCCAATATGCGGAATGGCGTGCGAAGAACGCAATGCATTGTGTATTGAAGATAATCCCAATATGCGCAATGCTTTGTGTATTGAAGATACTCCCAATAAGCGGAATGGCGTGCAAACCATTTTGCAGCTATTCAGCACCGTCGCGAATAGACCTATTTCCCAAATTGTTGGTTGAAACCCTAAAACATAGGCCTATAAACTTAATTTTGGAAATTTGCTCAACTCACGTCAGCGGTTCAGCTGCGCGGTCGAATTATTTATATATACTAGATGTCCGCGAAGTATTCGCTGTTTCTGAATGCCGGACATATTAACACTACACACTTTTACACTTTACACATGGTACAACTAATGTAACAATGTAACTAACTGTCAGTCAAAACAAAATGCCGGAATAACAAAAAGAACGCCAATCATCTCAACAGAACGACTTCCTCCCACAGTAAATTGCAATTAAAATCTGCACATCTGTTGAATCTCGATCAGCTATTGTTTTGTAAACTCACAACAATCAAAAAATTTGTTACAATTTCACAACAATATAAAAAGCTAACACGTTTAGGCCTACTAAATATTATGTAACTGCGCGTAATATAGTTACAAGTTACTGCGTTGTTAAGACGTCCTCGGACGAACAATGCAGCAAAAGAAAAATGTAATTAAAAACCAACAATAGCGCGGATACAGCTCTGGCATTCTCATCTCGCGCGGACAGCTGACGGTCAGGCTGTGGGACTAACACGTGCAAAGTCCAGCATTCGGTTTGTCTGCTGCTAGCGATGGTCTTCTGAAGTAGAAAACATTCCAAGAGAGGCCACAAAACCTAGAAACGGTTCAAATATGTAAACGTAGTTTCAGATAAAAACCGAGTTTATGTTATCTATATTGCAGTCATACTTAACTTAGTCCTTGTTAATTACCTAGGCCGTAGCCAGGAAAACATTTCGCGAGCGGGGGGGGGGTGTCAGGTCAGGACCGGGGATTTGAATTTAAACCCTTTTAACACGTTCACTGCTCAGGACGCCCACATGTGAGTTTGACACTGAACACTATGAGAAGCGGCCGACGTACAGTGCATTGCACGCCAACACCATATTGGTGAGTATTTTCAATACACAATGCGTTGCGTGCTTCACACGCCAACCCCCGTATTGGGAGTACTTTCAATACTCGTAGCATTGCACGCCATCCCCGTATTGGGTGAATTTTCAATCCACAATGCATTGCGTGCTTCGCACGCAAACCCCGTATTGGGAGAACTTTCAATACACAGAGCATTGCGTGCTTCGCACGCCAACTCCCATATTAGGAGTATTGTGAAACACAGCATTGCGTGCTTCGCACGCAAACCTCCGTATTGGGAGTACTTTCAATCCATTATGATTTGCGTGCTTCGCACGCCAACCCCCGTGTTAGGAGTAATTTCAATACACCATGCATTGCATGCTTAGCACGCCAACCTCCATATTTTGAGTCTTTTCAATACATATAGCATTGCGTGCTTCGCACGCCAACCCCCGTTTTGGGAGAATTTTCAATACACAGAGCATTGCGTGTTTTGTTAGAGTAAAGTATTTTTGTTGAACCTTCATAGTTTTCTTATCTTATAGATCAGATCAAGCTCACAAGAGAGTAAGGCTCCTACTTACTGCATCCATGTGTATTGTACGTTGTAGTTTAATGAAGCAAATCTAAATATCAGTATGCATGCAATGCACAATGATGTAAAATATGTTGCTGGATCCTCTGTTGTGCTGTCTATTTTATAATTTAATTTGCATTTAAAATAAATGCCTCGTTTTAATTTTACCTACTAAATTTCGAGATTTCGGGGGTGGGTTTGACTCCCTAACCCCCCTGGCTACGGCCTAGTTAATTACAGATAATTGCTTTATAGTAAGCAGCCATTTTGAAAATTTTGCAAACATTTATATAGTACGCCTACAGTAGAAAATACATTAGGAAATTCTGCCTAACTAAATGTATAAAAGCGTAAAACAAAAAGTAAGGTTAGGAACGTACTTTCCGCTATAAACGACTGTACATTTCGCGTTCAGCTGTTTGCAACAGTCGTGATCAATTGTTCCAGTACGCATGCGCACAGCTGGTCCTGTGATTACAATGATCCCGTGTAAATTGTTACAGCTTTAATTGTTTAGTCAAGGTGGAAACTCGGCTCGGTTTTGTTATGCAAAACTCTACTGCGCCGACTCATTACAATAATTGCCCAACAATGGCATTTACGTAATTGGAATTAGGAAATACAAGACCTGGATGTTTTGGAGTTTATTGTTGTTTTTAAACGAATCTGATTTATAATATCACTTACTCCGCCCTAACTCGCTTTGCTCACCAACTCGCACATCGACTCGTGGTCTCGCCGCTCCCTCCCCAACTACACTCGCGACGAAGCAAATGAAAACAGATGATTGCACACTTTGGAATTTTTACTGAAATGGGTGTTAACTAGCACAGAATTGGAGTAGGGTGGGTGGAATAAGCAAGCAAACATTTTTAATGTTTTTTTTTTTAATAAATAAGCTTCTAGCCCCGGCTCACGCGTTCCTTAGTTCGCTCTCAGCGGAAAACTCTTTTTGCGAGTTCGAACCTCGAACTTGTGGCTTAGGAATTTTTACCGCTTCGCTTCGCTCGCAACGGAACAAACAGAAGCTCCCCTCGGTAAAATCCCCCTCGCGAATTTTAACCGAGTACATGTATGGTATTTTACGTGATCGGTTTTGGGGGAACCGCAAGAGCTACTAGGTCTTGTAAAAAAACAATACGTGAAGAATAATCTGTTATGTTTATAGAAACGAAGTTCGTTAACGCGGGTTGCGGTAGGCGTTAACGAATAGAAAATATAACGTAACGAAAAAATGTTATTAATTGGACGCTATGGCAATGACAAATATAAAATACTAGTAACGAAAAAGCGTTACCAAATCGGTTGGTATGGCAATTACAAATAGAAAATACGCGTAACGAAAAAGCGCTATCAAATTGGTTGCTATGGCAATGAATGTAAATACATTCAAGAAACATGTGTTTCGGTTCATCAATTTAAATTAAGAGACGATCCGGTGTAGTTCGGATATTATCGTCAAGCGCTGAAATACGTTCAATAAACATAAAACGTTGGTTCATCAGTCTAGGGCTAACGTAAAATTATTGAGTGTATATTTAATTGGGTCTTTTCTGTTATATCCCCGCATTTACAAACTATCGCAAACGCGTAACTTTACTATTCGACTCTAGCCTAATATTTTTGCAGACAACGACGTTGTTTCACATTTTACTGTTAAATGTTGAATACAGGTAAACATACTGTGACTAAATAGGTTAGGTTAGGACCTTTTAGGTATTTTTTTATTATTATTATTGCATTTCTGTTGCCATAGGTTAGCCTAGAGTCGAATAGTAAAGTTGCACATGATTAAAAATTGTTTATTATTTTTTCCCAACAATTATACGTTTAAATGGTGAGTAAATATTATATTTCACATTTGTAGTTCTATCCCGATTAATCCTCATTCTATAGAAAATAGTTTGTAAATGCGGGGATACAACAGAAAAGACCCATTTATTTTATTTTACCTGCCATAACGGCAACATACATACCGGTACAATAATTTTAGGTTAGGCCTAGAAAGTAATTTTAAATCTAGCCCTAACCTAAAAATTATTGGGTGTATATAATAATTTATTTTACCTGCCTTAACGGCAACATACATACAATAATTTTAGGTTAGGCTTAGAAAGTAATTTTAAGTATAAACCCCAAAAAGTGTACTGTACTTGTATAACTATGGAGTAAAAATTAAATTTAGCATTTTTTATTAAAATTACAAATTTTTTCATTGAAACAAACTGCACGACAATCGGTCCGGTCTCCAGAAATAGATATAACTAGTAGACCACTGACCTAAGACATCCAACATCGGATAAATTCACATGTTTCTGATTTTTTGGTATGTTGTTAGGGGGTACCAGTAGTGTAAAACCAAGTTTGCAGTTTCGAAAAACTTGTGCTAACTTCGTGGTGCTCGAAAACCTCGAAATTTTCCCACAGATTTCAGTTTTTGGTCCGAAACTCCTAAAAGGGCGTTTCCTACGGAAAAAGTCACTCAATCCTTTTTTTGAAGCAGTGAACATTTCCTACAATTTGAGCCTAACCCCAGTTTTTTAGTCCAACAAATTTCAAGATACAGGACCTCAAAAATTTGATTTTTTTTTTTTAAATGTCGGGCTAAATATTGGTTATAATATTCATTCTATGAGAAAATGTATTGCAGATTAAGTTATAGAGAAAATATTTAGCTTTCATTTAAGCCCAGAACGAAGTCTGTAGGCCAAACAGGTATCTCGTTATCTTAGAAAAACAAAAATGGGTTAAATCGGTGGAGGCGCAGGCCTGAGTGAATGCAGCATTTAATTGCCATGGATATGCATAGTTATTACATATATTATTAGTAAAAAAAACATATGTACGTACTCATCAACTTCTATAAAAGTTGATACGGACGTACGTAACATATAATATAAAACAGCTGATTTCACCCATCATCTGTAATACTTAAACAAAACCCGTGTACATTATAGTTTGGTGTTATGTTTACAACTTCAATCGTTATAATTTCTTGTGAAGTTGATTTTTTTAAATGTGAGTTATAGAACTAAATGTATGCTATAGTATACGTTATGTTATAATATTTGCTTTGAGGTTATAAACTGTACATAAATATAACCTTTTAGCCTCAACATATTTGTTTATACAAATTTAAAGAAGAGATACCTATTCGTTTAGCTTCGGAAACATTCGTACATCTTCGTATAACATATAAACATACTAGCTGACCCGTACGGCGTTGCCCGTGGTGGTTGGTATTTTCAGTCTTTTTAACGTAATTGTATTCTTTTTAAGTGTTCAGTCAGTGAGTGGTATTTGGCTTTTATATATATAGATCTCAAATAATAAAAGCACTATTGTCATAATAATAAAAGATCTGAAATTATGATTTTAGTAACTTTGATCCCCCCAAACCACTCCTAAAATTTCGAAATTTTTCAAACCCTTTCTTAGTGAGCACCTATGGCCATAGAGGAAGCTACATACCAAATTTCATTCCAATCTGTTCGGTAGTTTTGAAGAAATCGTGATTTAATAACTTTGATCCCCCCAAAACCCCCCTAAAATTTCGAATTTTTTCAAACCCTTTCTTAGTGAGCACCTATGGCCCTAGAGGACCTACATACCAAATTTCATTTCAATCCGTTCGGTAGTTTTTGAGAAATCGTGATGAGTGAGTCAGTGGGTTTTCGCTTTTATATATATTATATTACATTATTAATTTCTTCACTATAATTTTAATCATTTCTAAATCATTTGGTCTATCAATATGAAATAAAAAGCAATTAAAAGATAGCATTTTTTTATAGCGTTGTAACCTAAAACCAAAAAACCCGCTCCTTGGGTGTATAGGCGCACCTTTAGAAACAACAGTTCTTTCGTTCTTTTAAAAAAATTATCTGTCTTTGTACCAACCACTACTTCATACAGTGGGGACAACTTTAAACAAAGTAAATATCAGCTCTTAATAAAAACATTCCAATCACGCTCGTCATCTATGCGTTATAAGCGTTACACTAACTTGAATACACAGTGGATGACTACAATGTAATCATAGATTCTTTATGGGAACACAGATGACTGGGAACACATGTTCTCAAGGTCAATACACCGGTTGCTATGGGAACCTCATTTCCAGATCTTATCCGTATTGTAACTACTTCGTACGCTGATCGGATGAATAGATTGCACTTCAAGTTGCTTGATCGAAGAAAGTTTTTGGTATTTTAAAGTTTTTCACTCGTCTATGTACGCATTTATGTAAGCAGGGGTAGTAGACTAAGTATCTATATTTATGTTTGTGCAGTTAATGCCGCATAATGGTCGGAAATAACCAAAAATGGGCAAAAACCCCTTGTAGGCTTATTTTAGAGGGAAAATACTCTTTTCCTCCAGCTAGTACTTTAAGAAGTATTTTCTGCTTCATTAATAGGGTAGAAAAAACAACCCTAGCTGCGCTCGTGCGGTAACATTTCCTTTCGAGGCGGAAAAGTGATGCTTTCCTCCCTTAAGACACAAATAACTATTGTCCATGTTTTTTGGGACGCTGAATCGATCTTAACTCTTACCAAAGATAGTACGATTGCTGCTAAAGCTAATATATCAGCCCATGAAATAACGATTTACTCAAAATAATTAGTTTCATGATGCTATTTTTTCCCTGTATAATAGGGTAGCCTATAACTTATGCAAAGTAGGGATTAGCATCGATAGTTAAAACATCGATGTTCACCATCGATGTTAAAATCAGCAGTAACCAATCGATATGACAATTATATCATGTCAAGGATCATGTTAAGTTATGTGTAATAATTGGTTTGTTCAACTCGGCATCCTATACCAACCAGAGCTCTGATACCAACACAGTAAACACATCAATATTGTATGTGCATATGCTATTATTATATTTAACTTATCTATTATCCTTCATCCGATTGTTTTGACAGTTACACCATCCGATAGGGAATTAAAAGGACTACGAAAAAGGTATCTTGAGATTTTTTGTTTAAGTGTACCGCTTTTGAGTAATTTAGGTTTGAAATTTTCAAACTTCCGCCATTTTGAAACTTACGATTGGATATAATCGCTTATTTTTCTTAAAACAGACCATTGCTAGGTTAAACATTATGTTAAGTTTGAACTCAATCGGTGAAACGTTTCTCTGGATATGATTTATTTTGTAAAAACAAAAACAAAATGGCGGATATCTGGAAAACGAAGCTATTCCGGACCTATGATCGTATGAACAATTTTGCTTTTTTTTTAGATCCCCTATCATCTCCTGAACTTGTACCAACCTCTCGCGAAACACCCTGTTAAATATGGTTAAGTACAAAAATTAAACTGGAAAATAAAATTCATTTTAAATGCCTACTTAGATTGCTGGTAGAACCTCCCGTGTACTTTACAATATTAAAGCAAAAGTTGCACTTAGACTGACCAATTCCAGCTTCGGAAATCGAAACGAACCTTCAAAATACAGCTAGGCCTACTTTTCCACGAAGCCATCGTTTAAAAGAGAAATGTACATTTCACTACGAACAAAGTAACAATAACAAATCAGTGAACAGAATGTATGAAATGAACAAAATTAATCGATTCACTATTCGGTTCTTTCAAGTGAGTCGGTTCAAATGATTCGATTCAAAGAAAAGAATCGTTGTGTCCAACTAGTTTTGCTAGAATGTATCAAATAAACGATTCATTTTTCGGATCTTTTAAGTGAGTCGATTCAAAGAAAAGAACCTGTATGCCCATACCGTATAAGTTATCGGAGAAGCGAACAATGCAGCAAACAATTCTCTACGTAGTCACGTGATATCGATTCCCTCAGAAGCCCCTGGACACTGGTCCACGGCGGGAAGTTGCGTCAATATTGCGGATATCCTTAAAGAAAGTCTCGCGCAACTTGACGCAATCCCTACAGGACATGCCAGAAGTGTAATCCGATAGCAGTTGGACGGGATAGATTTCTCGGGAGACATTTTGTTTGTGAAATGAGATAGATATTTGTAATGTCTGAATAATCAAGTATGTTACGACGTATTTATATCCAGCCTACTGCACCAGTATAGTTTTCACAGGATTATATGTTTTATCTGTGAGTTGGTTAAAGTAGTACAAATTTAAATAATTCGACCACGCAGCTGAACCGCTGACGTGAGTTGAGCAAATTTCAAAAATTAAGTTTATAGGACTATGTTTTAAGGTTTTAACCAACAATTTGGGAAATAGGTCTATTCACGACGGTGCTGAATAGCTGCAAAATGGTTCGCACGCCTTTCCGCATATTGGGAGTATCTTCAATACACAAAGCATTGCTTGCTTTGCAAGCCAACCCAGCGGTAAAATCCACCACATGGCTTTCAACTGGGCACTTCTATGATATTTTACGTTATAATCGATTTTGGGGGAACCAAGCGAGCTATAAGGTCGCGTAAAAAAACAAAATGTGCAGAATAACATCCTACATTTATATTTGTAGATTCATTCGCGTAGGAAAAATCTAAAAAAATAGTTACTTCCGGTTGTGGATTTATTTATCTAACGAACTCGTTCGAGCGAGTTATACAACCAATGTGTGTACCAAAGTGGACCACATCTTACTTCATATGCGACCGTTAGAGTGCGTTCACATACATATATATACAAATTATAATAACACCCCAAAAAGTGTTCTAGGGACCATGATCGGTGCTCACTTACTACTCCCGACCTTAGGTCTCACCATAAGGATCACTGGAACAGTTCAACTTTCCTATGGAAATATGCTAAAATCTGCTTCAAAAGCTGAAAGAAAGAGACTTCTCAATGTTTGCTCAATGGAATGAAAAAAGTAAATGTGTGCGGTCGTGGGACCCCCGTCAGGAACGAAGTTCATCACGCCTTTTCTTCAATTCTTTTACCAGCCTTAACGGCAACATACACACATAATTTTAATCTTTCAATTGCCGTTTATTATTAGTTTGTTTTTATACAAATATTTACTGTTTACATACGTTTAATGTTATTATAATAAAGGCATAGAATTAATTATACCATCATAAGATGGTAGACACAGTCAAATGTCCATTCATTGTAAATACATTCAATAAACTAAAAATGTTGGTTCATCGGTCTAGGCCTAACCTAAAATTATTGTGCGTATGTTCAATTTATTTTAACTGCCTTAACGGCAACATACGTACAACAACATACACACAGGTTTAAAATAACTTTCTAGGCCTAACCTAAAATTATTGTATGTGTGTTGCCGTAAATTAAGGCGGGTAAAATAAATTAAATATACACACAATAATTTTAAGTTAGGCCTAGAATGATGAACCAACATTGAATTTTATTTTTGACATTACGCTCTTTATTGAATGTATTTCAGCGCTTGACGATAATATCTGAACTACGCTGGACGGAACCGATCGTCTCTTAATTTAAAATGATTAACCAAAACACATGTTCCTCGACTGTATTTACATTCATTGCCACAGCAACCAATTTGATAACGCTTTTTCGTTGCTCTTTTTTTAAATATTTTTCATTGCCATATCAATCAATTAATAACACTTTTTTTCGTTACGCAATACATTTTGTATTTTGCTAACTCGTACCGCAACACGCGTTAAGGAACTTCGTTCCAACAAGTTTCAATTAATTTCCCTAAATTTAGCATTTTCTTCCCTTCTCCCGACCTTTCTACGTACTCTGACGGAGCTACTTTTATTTCGTCTCTTCGCTTTACCTACTTGACCAGTGAATACTGAGACACACACATTCCAGCTTTTCGTACGATTCGTGTCTGTTCCTAAACCACAGTTCCTTTTCCGTTCCTGACATGTCCGTTGACCAGCCCTTGAACCCTCCTGTCCTGTTTACATTTATTCAAAGGATTACAATTTTTCCCAGCAGATACCGACTGTCCAGGAAATGTAGTACTGAGTAATTAACACAGAATGCGCTGATGAAGTCATGCGCAGTACGGTGGAAGTCCGGCTAAACTTATGTAATACAGTATTATATTCACTCGTTACATCAGGGCTCGGGACAATTCAATACAGTTACAACACGACTTGACCACATTGTGTCCGATCGTTGGAGCAGAATACGGCCAGTGAAATGAGCATAGTGCTTCCTAGATCTGCGAGAACTCCGACGGTAAAGCGGGCCATTCAATAACCGCAGATGAGATGCTCTCCGCAGACTTATAACACTCCGGTATTTCCAAACGTCTACTCATTGCAAAAGAAAGCCAATGCAAACAGATATTTGTATACTCTGATACTGACGACTGACGATTAAGGGGTGACACAGACATAGCTAATTTAAGACAGAGATCGAAACAGACACGACCATTCCCAATTAATTCGAATTAATTGCGTTGTAATTTCACAATTAATATTTACATAATCAATAATCATAATTTCAAGCACATTTTTATTCTACCAACTAAAGGAAACAATATAATATGTGAAACCAGATATATCACTTTATAATACAGTAAACATTTTGTTTGCTTTTACCTAATCTAAAAAGACAGTTAGGCTAGTTGTGAAGCATAATTAACTGGTTCTAAATTTGAACAATTGATTGCAAATAAACGTATTTTGGTTTATTGTAGGCATAACATAAAATTATGTTTAGTTTTTTATCCAAATCAGCAGTTTTATTTATCTATATATATAAAAGCGACATACCACTCACTCACTCATCACGATTTCTCAAAAACTACCGAACGGATTGGAATAAAATTTGGTATGTCGCTTCCTCTAGGGCCATAAGTGTTCACTAAAAAAGGGTTTTAAAAAATTGGAAATTTTAGGGGATTTTGGGGGGTAAAAATTACTAAATCACGATATCTCCAAAATTACCGAACAGAATGGAATGAAATTTGGTATGTAGCTTCCTCTAGGGCCATAGGCGCTCGCTAAGAAAGGGTTTGAAAAAATTCGAAATTTTAGGAGGGGTTTGGGGGGATCAAAGTTACTAAAATCATAATTTCAGATCTTTTATTATTATAACAATAGCGCTTTTATTATTTAAGATCTATATATATATATATATATATATATATATATATAAAAGCCAAATACCACTCCCTAACTGAACATTTAAAAATAATAGACTACAATTTCGTTAAAAAGACTGAAAATACCAACCACCACGGGCAACGCCGTACGGGTCAGCTAGTAATATATATAACAACAGAGTAGTAAATCCCCGTGAAAATCACAGGCGGATTAATTAGATACACATCAGAAATACATCAAGTATACAAAATACTATTTAAACAACACACTTTATCTAGGCCTACGTAACTATGCAGACGGGGATTTTTAACTCGGTAAATGTGTACAATTAATTATAAGAATTATAAAACTGTAGCAATATTAGCTACGATTTTGTGTTTATATGTATTATTATATATATTTAAAGAAAGGTAAAAATATTATTTTTTAATTGCCCTTTATTTCATATTGATAGATCAAATGATTTAGAAGTTATTAATATTATAGGCTCTATTATTGATTGAAGTTGTAAACATAACCCCAAAGTATAATCTACGCTAGGTTTTGTTTGCGTATTACAGATGATGGGTGAAATAAGCTGTTATATTATTAAGTTAAACGAATTAATAGGTATTTCTTCTTTAGATTTTTATAAACGAATATTTTGATGATAAAAGGTTGTATTTATATACAGTTAATAACTTCAAAGCAAATATTACAACGTATAATTATAACCTAGTTCTATAACTCATATTTAAAAAAATCAACTTCACAAGAAATTATAACAATTGAAGTTTTAAACATAACCTCAAACTACAATATACACTGGGTTTACAGATGATGGGTGAAATCAGCTGTTATATTAAATGTTACTACACGTACACTCGCTTTTATAGGAGTTGATGTGTGAATTGAACTACAGTAAATAGTACGGTAAGCATTTTTCGTTGAATTTCATTGATTTTAGTTTGTTGAACTAACCTAAAACAACTGTTGTGAAGAACAATAAACTGATTTTAAATTTGCTGATTCTAATTTTCTAAGATGTAAAAATAAAATATACGAAATCGATTTGGATGCAATTTTTTAGGTCAAGCGCATTGAAATTAACAGTTTTTGTCCCTTGAAATGTTTTCTAAAAACTCTTCCTTTCCGAGATATTAGCAACTTTATGTCAACACGTTTATTTCAACACGTCCAGGGCCGCCATTTTGTTTCGGGTGGTCCGATTTTTATTTTCTCTATGTATTTTTCCTAGCCTTAAATAGTCCTTTAAAACGAGGTATCACATGACCATACTTCCCATTTAAAAATTTTGAGTTGCCCCCAAACGCCCCCATTTTTAGGGGACACTCCTCAAAATTTCCGATTGCTTCAAAAGATACTTTGGGTTGAGTTAGTATCGTTCCCCGAAGGATATTTGTTTGTTTTAACAAACACAAAAGTTAAAGGGGGGGGGGGTGACTTTATAACCACCCTGTATATGTGAGTGCGTGTGTTTGCATTTTACTTCCGATTTGGTCTAAATTTAGTAAAGACTGTGGTCTTCTAAGTCGCTCGGACGAGTTCGTTAGCAAAAATCCAAATACCGGATTTTTTGACAGAAAGTATAACACTTTTTTGAGATTTTTCGTATTGAAAAACACTTTTTTTGGTGTTTTATCTAAATAAATAAAGGGGTATTGTTCTGGACATTTAGTTTTTTTACACGACTTTAAAGCCCGTCTGCTTCCCCTAAAATCGATCAAAACGTAAAATACCATTAAAGCACCCTGTTTTAATCCACGTTGGAATGCAAACTAGCGGGGCGAGTTTGAATGCTGCGAGCGAAGCGAAGCAGTCCATAATCCGAGGTGCAAAGTCTCAAACTACGAACGGAAAAAGAAACGCGCGAGTCAGGGCTAAAGGCTGAAATGCAAACAAATTCTACTAATATATTTCATAAAAGCGGCTATTCAGCGATTTCGAGAGTAAACCAATTCCCCATATAGTTGGTTGAAAACCTATTAAACATATAAACTTAATTTTGGAAATTCGCTCAAATCACGTCAGCTGTTCAACAACATGATCTAAATATTGTTTCACAAGGAGTCAAAACAGCTGATCATTGGGACTTACTTAAACAGAAAACACGCATGCGTGACAACAATGAAGCAGAACTAAGAACCCATTGTTGTTTCGCCGTACTGGCAGCGACTGCAAGAAATTTCACATTTAAAGCAAATTATACGTATTGTCGGTACACCTGATTTCCCCGTTAAATGTGTTCAGACTTGCAAATATTGTACCGTTGCAGTTAGTAGTTATATTCATTGTCCTAGGTATACTTTGAAAGTTATTAGAGATGATTGACTTGTGCTTTAGCTTGTACAGTCATCATGAGCCAAGAACTTTTGAGTTTTTATATGATTCCTACGAGTCCACCATCATGCCTTAGACAAAAGATAAAGATAGTCTACACAGATGTTTGAGTCAGAACCAACTAACTCTGGAATATTGCCACGTTACTGCTACTCCACATTTAACATACGACTCCCCTAATCGTCGTTGCTTTTGACATGGTATCATTTCGACTACAGGAAACGGTTACGTTGCGTATAGCGTTGTTTTTATTTTGTTGTAAACTAGGAGGTGTACCTGCTGCTTCGCTCGCAGATATGAATAAATATATCCCGTTTCTGCATTGTAGAACGTTCCGGAACAGAAAGTCCTTCTAATGGTCTAGAAAACCTGGAACATACTTGAGCCTACTGGAAGAGTCTATAACATTCTCGAACATTCTGCATGGAACATTCTGAAAGATTCTATAACATTCTGGAAGCTTCTAGAACATTCCAGAACTTTCTGGAAGATTCTACAACATTCAGAAACATTCTGCCAAATTCTCGAACATCCTGGAAGATTCTATAAACCATTATTTAAGCTTCTAGATTCTAGAACATACTCGAAATTTCTGGAATATTCTAGAACATTCTGGAAACTTGTACAACACTAAGAAACATTCTGGACGCTTCTAGAACAATAAGGTACATTCTGGAAGCTTCTAGAACACTAAGGTACATTCTGGAAGCTTGTAGAACACTAAGGAATATTCTGGAAGCTTTTAGAATATTAATTAACATTCTGGAAGCTTCTAGAACACTAAGGAACATTTTGGAAGCTTCTAGAATTCTAAGGAACATTCTGGAAGCTTGCAGAACATTAAGGAACATTCTGGAAGCTTCTAGAATACTAAGGAACATTTTGGAAGGCTTCTACAAAACAGAGGAACATTCTGGAAGCTTCTAGAACACTAAGGAACATTCAGTTTCTGAAAGCTTCTAAACAATAAAGAACATTCTGGAAGTTTATATAACACTAAGGAACATTCTAGAAGCTTCTAGAACACTAAGGAACATTCTGGAAGCTTCTAGAACACTAAGGAACATTATGTAAGCTTCTAGAACATTAAGGAACATTCTGGAAGCTTCTAGGATACTAAGGAACATTTTGGAAGGCTTCTAAAAATCTAAGGAACATTCTGGAAGCTTCTAGAACAACAAGGAACATACAGTTTCTGAAAGCTTCTAAACAATAAGGAACATTCTGGAGTTGAATCTGAGGAAAGGCCCGCCATGCCGAGTTTATTATTTGTAACCATAGCAACCAAATATGAGAGCAGGAATCTCTAAAGTGAAGTTCATCTTTAGTCTCGCATTGAACAATAACCAATGAATGTTCACAAATAAGTAAGTCAAGGCCGTTGAAGAACCAAAAGGTTTCATTAAAATCGAACGTCCATGATCTTACCAAGTTTGGTACTATTGTGGCTGAACCCTCAAGCTGATTCGCCAATTTATTTACCTTAGTAAGCGTTTAGTCGGTTAATGGTCTAAATCAAATATAACTGAACGTTTCAGACGATCGAATTTTTTATATTTTCTTGGACGTTTACGTCGTCGAAAAGTGAGTCCACTCTGGGGAAGCATGTATATACTGAACAGGTTTTCTGGATTTGTTTCTGGTCAAAGAACAATGTCTGATGTTCTGCCAAGTGTGAGCACCAACAACAACAACAACAACAACAGGTATAACAACAACAACAACAAGTATAAAAGAACAAATAATTCAACCACGCAGCTGAACCGCTGAGGTGACTTGAGCGAATTTCCAAAATTAAGTTTATAGGCCTATGTTTTAGGGTTGTAACCAACAATTTGGGAAATAGGTCTATTCACGACGGTATTGAATAGCTGCAAAATGGTTCGCACGTCATTCCACACATTGGGAGTAACTTCAATACACAAAGCGTTGCGTGCTTCGCACGCCAACCCCACGGTAGAATCCACCACATGGCTTTGAACCGGGTACTTCTATGGTATTTGACGTTTTCATCGATTTTGGGGGAACAAAGCGAGCTATAAGGTCGCGTAAAAAAACAAAATGTGCAGAATAACAGCCTACATTTATGTTTGTAGAAAAAGCTCTAAAACAAATTCATTCTCGTAAGAAAACTCAAAAAATAGTTACTTCCGGTCGAAAAACGTGCTTCTGATTGTTGGATTTTTTTGGACTCGTCCGAGAGACGTAGACAACCAACATGTGTACCACAAATTTCAACCAAGTCGGACTTAAAATGCGGCCGCTAGAGTGCGAACACATATATACATGATTTTTAATGACACCCTAAAACGTGTTCTGGGGACCATGAACGGAGCTCATTTGCTACTCCCGACCTTGGGTCTTACTATAAGGGCCACTGCAATAGCTCATTTTTCCTATGGAAATTCGCTAATAACAAAACCAAAAGTTGAATATCCATCTTGGTGAGCCGATATATATAACAGCGTTGTCACATTTTTCGGAAAGTAAGAAGTGCTACCAATTTATACGGAAAGTCAAACAAAAACAAAATCAAAAGTTAAATAAGCGAGTTAATACAGTCAAGTTTCAGCCATCTTGCTGAACCGATAGAGTAACAGCGTTGCCATATTTTTCGGAAAGTAAGCTACGACACCAGCATATACAGGGTGTCCCGTAAGTAAAGTGCCAAACTTGTGGAAATGGTTCTATGGGTCAAAATAAAGAGAAAATCAAGAATTTTTTTTCTAAAGGCGCATGTCGGTGCACTAAATATATTTCTATTTTCATAATTGTTGGTTTCCAAGTCACTTTGAATAATATAGAAGATAATATATTAATAAATATTACCTTCTTAAATTTGTCCGACTTCAGAAGTCACAAGACGGACAAATTTAACAAGGTAATATTTATTAATATATTATCTTCTATATTAAATATATTTCAGTTGGGTGTATAAGTGTAACAGATTATCCTACGTCATAGGCTTTTATTTTACAGGCGCAACTAGGCGCTATATTTGCTGGCGGGTGAAACGGATTTTACCGTCACGCATTTTCTGAAACGCTCTATTGTGAAACACTCTATTTTCCGTCACGTATTGTCTGAAACGCACTATTCCGTCTGTTTGAAAAAATTTGTTTCTTGCCGAGATTCGAAGAAGCAGACCATGGACTAGCGCCTTAGCCGGTTAGGCCACGAACGCATTGCTAGTTAAGTATACTTGAGTTGGGTATATAAATGTAACAGATTGTCCAACGTCATAGGCTTAACCCGTTAGTGTTAATACAATGTATAGTTTAATTGGTAATACCTCTGAAATGGACATTGTGATTCCTCATTTCGTAATTAATGTTAAAAATGGACATTGTGCTTCCTCATTTCATAAGTTATGTTAAAAAAGGACATTGTGCTTCCTCATTTCGTAAGTCGTGTTAAAAAGTTTACACTTCTCCCGTGTGGTCTCAAGCACACAATTTCCATTTTTTTAAACGATTCGTTTTCCACATAATATGTGCCATTTTGTTTCTTTTACAAAATAATGCATACCTAGAGAACCATTAGACCGATTGAGTTCAAACTTGGCATGAAATAACGTAATAACGATCTATTTATATTTCAATGTAAGTTTTTGCGATTCGATTTTAACAATAAAGCACATATGTTGTTAATTGATAAGGACTCAGTTTTTTTCTTTTTTTTCTTAAGGACTAAAAGTGGTTCGATGAACAGTTTAAAATGTGTATTACATTAAACCTTAAATTAGGTAGAGTGCAGAGACCAAAATATGAAAAACGAACAAGTAAACGTCCAATAAAAAAGTCTTACAGCTGGGATCAAGCCTGTTCCATTGTTGTGGTAACCATAACAACCGGCGGTATTTACTAGCATTGTTGCCGACGCACGGTTAAAGATGTAACTAACAATGACCATTGTCGTCCAATAATGTATTGTTACAGTGTTGACGGTTTTTTCAACAACAACAAGAAGGCAAGGATTCTCCGTGTGGACGAGAGTGTGAGAAATGTTTAATCTACTTTTACCCGCGTGGGAGTTTAAGTAATGTGCGAATGTTTTACGTTGGGGAACTGAATTAATTGTAATAATTACAGAGTTGCGTACGGACGAAGGAAACGTTTCTTGAAAAGTGAAGGTGGATGTAATAGAAATGTGTACAGTACCTAATGTACTATTTTGCTGTAGTATTTTTTTTATTTTTTTTTATTAATTATTCTTCTTTTTGGATTCTGAAATAAATAAGCTTTCAAACGATATGCCACACAACGATATTTGGGAGTATTTAAAAATTTTGAGTTACAGCCATTTTGATTTTTTCAAAATTGATTTCGAGTGGTTCAACTAAATACAGTTGTGTGGCATATCGTTTGAAAGCTTATTTAAATCTGAATAAAAAAAGAAGAAGAATTAATATATAATATTTTTTTTAAATAGTACAGCAAAATGGGGCGAAATAGGAAAAAACGATTTCGTTGTTTTTTTGGCCGCCATTTTTAATCGGTTAAAGATATTAATATGTAAATTTCACCGTTGGGTTTCTCTTGAAATTCTACATCGAAATGATGTATCACATGACCAAATTCCCATTTAAGCAAATCAAAGTTACATCCCAGATGGCGGATTCAAAATGGCGGATAATGTTTTTGAAATCTTAATAAAATAGTATTTTTACATAGAGTAGGTTCCTCAATCACATCTACCTTCCAATTTTCTTTATATACTTAATATTAAATTGTTTCCAGACTTTTTCTACACCCTGTATAAGATTCAACACGGAAACCAATAAAACGACATCTGTTGAAATATGACAAAAGAAGGAACATGAACATTAACAACATGTCAAATTGAACAATATGTAATTGCGTTGGTTAAGCCTATGCAAGTTAAATTAACGCCGACAAAACATCTAAAACAGATGTTCAAGGCTAACAATAATATCTGCTTGGGGCTTCTACAATCGTACCAAATTTGGAAAAGGCCATGGTCGTTTGTTAATAATGTATCGAATTGGCTCTTTGTCGGCCATGGCTTACTTTAAAACATTTTAATGGATTGCCAATACGCCTTTCTTTTGCTTTAATATACTTTCCAGCCAGTTAGACTATTAAATAATTCGGCCTCGCAGCTGAACAACTGATGTAAGTTAAAAAATTCCAAAATTGAGCTACTCACGGGGGCTCACGTGTACAAAATATATTGTTTCCACCTCAGCCTGCACCCTCGCTCACGCCGGGGCCCGACCTAATGCACATTTTGAATTTAGTTTACGATACAATTTGCATTACATTATAGTAGCATAAATTCTATTGCAAAAATGTCTGCCTCCTCTCCAGGCAAACTCCTTACATCACCATCCATGGAAGACAAAGGAAGCAGGCGCATTTCAGTATATTACCCCAAGCAGTACAAATAAATTTCATTCAAAATAAGCATTCTGTATGGCAAGTGAAAATTGTAAGTTAATTTTGAATCTCCAGTTGTTAGTGTTGGTGATATGAAAATGAATATGAACAATTTCCTCCGAATATAGTGCTAAATATTGAGAGGACGTGTTCACTGATCAGTATTTCAATTCCCTGAGTCCAAGTCAGTGACGTTACCCCACAATTCCTACAATCAACAGCCTCACTCAATCCTAAAATTCAAGTTGTAGATGTTACCAGTACAAATTAGACTCACTTTAATATTAAATAGAGATTATTATAAAATACAATTTTATTTACAAAAAAAACAAATTTTGTAATCACCTCATTTGGTAACTTAAATATTCTTAAAAAAATAATATGGGAAGATTTTTTAGTACATTTTGACAAAAGCTTTTTTATTGGTGCTTTTTAAAAAGCATTCACATTTAAAAATAGGACTTTTTAGTACGTCTTAAATAATAAGTTTTAGTACTTATTAAAAGTAAGCTATGTTTAAATACTTCTTAAAATTACGCTAAGTTTTTAGTACATTGTAAAGTAGGCTATGTTTTAGTACTTTTTAAAAGGAGGCAATGTTTTTAATACTTTCTTAACGTAGGCTAGTTTTTAGTACTTTTAAAAGAAGGCTGTTTTATTACTTTTTAAAAGTAGGCAAGTTTTAGTACTTTTTAAAAGTAGGCTAGTTTTGATTAAAACTAGGTTTTTAAAAGTAGGCTGTTTTAGTACTATTTAAAAGCAGCTTACTTTTAGTATTTTTTAAAAGTAGACTGTTTTAGTACTTTATAAAAGTAGGCTATGTTTTTTATACATTTTAAAAGTAGGCTAGTTTTAGTATTTTTTTAAAATAAGCTGTTTTAGTACTTTATAAAAGTAGGCTATGTTTTAGTACGTTTTA
>JAGFPH010000492.1:454262-472108 GCA_018207615.1 Philaenus spumarius
AATAGCCAAAAAACGAGAAAAATCTAAATTTCTCAAAAACGGCTCTAACGATTTTGATAAAATTTGGCTTATTTGTAGCCCTTAATGTACCCTACCATATGCAAAAAAAACCCCATGGGTTGTGAAGTTAAAACGGCACTTACACACAAACCACGATTACATTTTATTATACTAATTAGTTGATTTGATACGAAATTACGAAAAGAATTTCTGATGTATGAAAACAATCTGTTGGAGTTAAACAAGAAACCGCCATCGCTAATTAATTTGTTTGCTTCACAAAGAAAGTGAGTTATTTTATCTGTGCCTTATCAGCACGCGTTTCAATTAATTGATAACATCGGCCTTGCGAGGTAATAATTTTCTATTATTTGATTACATTAAACAATGTTGTTTTGTTCGCTATAGGCGTAATTTACAAATACTTGTCGCCGCGCTCTCCCGTTCAACTCGGCAATACTGTACATTCGTCAATATTTTTTTAAGCTTCCGCGTACGCCTATTAAAAAGAACATTTTCCTTGTTTTCAGTATTTCAATATTTAAAAAATAAACAACATTTACGTGTTTATCTATACTTATAAAAGCCAAATACCATTGACTCATTGACTCATCACAGTTTCTCCAAAACCACGAGGCCTACAAACATGAAATTTGGCACTAATACTCTTTATAGGCCCTAGACGCGCACTAAGAAAGGGTTTCCGAAATTTTAGGAGGGGTTTTGGGGGCTCAAAGTTACTAAATCACGATTTATCAAAACCTACCGAACGGATTGGAATGAAATTTGGTATGTAGCTTCCTCTAGGGCCAAAGATGATCGCTAAGAAAGGGTTTAACAAAATTCGAAATTTTAGAGGGGTTTGGGAGGGGGTCAAAGTTCCAAAATCACGATTTTTCTAAAACCATCGAACGGATTGGAATGAAATTTGGTATGTAGCTTCCCCTAGGGCCATAGGTGCTCGCTAAGAAAGGGTTTTAAAAAATTCGTAATTTTAGAGGTTTTGGGGGGTCAAAGTTACTAACAAGAAACACCGAACGGATTGGAATGAAATTTATTATGTAGCTTCCTCTAGGGCCCTAGGTGCTCGCTAAGAAAGAGTTTAAAAAAAAATCGAAATTTTAGGGGAGGTTTTGGGGGGTCAAAGTTACTAAAAATCCCCATAAGAAATACATAGTGTAATATATTTATTGATGTAATATATTTTTTGTTAATGTACATTTAACTTTAATTTGTCTATCCGTGCAAAGCCGGGTAGGGCCAGCTAGTCAAATATATATAAACGTTAGGACAATAGTATTATTAATAACATTCCTGCACAGAAAGTGTATTGCAATCTCAGTTGTTTCGTGTTTTATAGGTGTACATATAGAGGCCTAATCGGAAAGTGCAACTTTAAATTACTTAAGATATGTAGGCCTACATTGCAACGTTAGAATAAAATATTTTAAACAGCCGCCATTTTGAAAATATGTGGAAAAACGTTTTGTTTTTTTATATAGGTAAAAGATGTCATCCCAAACATGTATCTAAAATTTGCATTCAATATATTTCTTTAATCAAAAGATATATATTTTTTTGTAAAAAAAACAAAATGGTGGATAACTAGAAAACTAAGCTTTTCCGAACCTATTTTTATATAAACTTTTGTCTTTTTCACTAGTAGAACTAGTCCTGGAAGTTTTTCCATTTCTTCCTGAATCACCCTGTAAATAGGACACAACATACATTTGCAATTCGGCTATTTGCCTCTAAAGTGTAAAGTATAGCTGATCGTGTACGTAACACTAAATGGGAAACATAGATTGATTTGGACGAAATCTATATGTTTTAGGGTCAGTGAACTGTCATTATTGCTTTCATTCGTTTATTCATAGGGGGTTGGTTAGAAATGCATTTTGAACCTCTTTGGCCTAGGTTTACACGATTTTGTGTGTATTACTTACATCACCCAAAAGCATTAAGAATCTATTTTTTTCTTGAGTAGCGTTTTAATATCGATTTTATTCCGAAATAGCTGAATTTCACAATTTTAAATGTTGATTCATTTTTAGAACAGTTTAGGCATCGCCGATTATAAAAGGCCGATCGGAAAGGTTTTCATCAAACCAATTCATTTTTGTATTACTAATCAGACCTGTTAAAAAAAACCGATGAAATCTTGTTACCCGGACGGCAATGCTTGGAGGTAACTGATCATGTGTGGGCCCCTTAAAATCGGTTAAGCGGTCCTTGAGTTACATCGAAATAAACATATTTCCTCTCTCCAATTTACTTTGTACTGTAGTATAATTTTAATTACAAAAACAAATTTCCTGACAAGCATACGCCCTAGAATGTGACCCCACTAACAAACAATAGGTAATCGGTAAATTCTCGGAACCCATACTCAGTTATGAAACACGTAAGATCCTCCGTGTAACATATTTAATACGTAGACGGCGTTGTTTGAAGATAAATGTGAGGTGTGTTGAATGCTATCTTCAATCTTGACAGACACCTGAACGTCCGGAGGGTAGCGACTAAATGGCTTCCGGCTTAAGAAATGTTATCTCTTGTAATAGAAAGTGACGTTTGGAAGAAGTTTTGGCTTCGCTCGCAAATATGAATAATTCGACTACGCAACGTGAGTTGAGCAAATTTCCAAAATTAAGTATATAGGCCTATGTTTTAGGGTTTCAACCAACAATTTTGGAAATAGGTCTATTCACGACGGTGCTGAATAGCTGCAAAATGGTACGCACGCCATTCCGCATATTGGGAGTATCTTCAATACACAAAACATTGCGTGCTTCGCACGCCAACCCCACGGTACAATCCACCACATGGCTTTAAACCGGGTATTTCTATGGTATTTTACGTTTTGATCGATTTTTGAGGAACCAAGCGAACTATAAAGTCGCGTAAAAAAACAAAATGTGCAGAATAACACCCTGCATTTATATTTGTAGAAAAAACTCAAAAACAAATTCATTCTCGTAGGGAAATCTAAAAAAATAGTTACTTCCGGTCAAAAAACGTGTATTGACGCACGAAAAAAGGGTTTGAACAATTTTGAAAAACAACCCCCCTTATGGTCAAAAACCCCAAAAATCAGTTATTATTAACGAAACGAGAATTTTTTAAAAGATGATGTTTTTTGCACATGGTAGGGTACAGTAAAGGCTACAAATAAGCCAAATTTCATCGAAATCGTTAGAGCCGTTTTTTTATAAAAAAATAATAACTGATTTTTTGGGGTGTTTTTCCAAAAAGGGAGTTGTTTTTCAACAGTTTTCAAAACATTTTTTCGTGCATCTATGACATGTCACTTGAAAATGTCTGGTGCAAATTTGTTTGAAATCGATCGAATAGTCTTCGCTCTAGCTTTGTATACATACAGACATACATACAGACAGACAGACATTATGTAAAAACCATTTTTTGGACTCAGGAGATCCCAAAACGGATATTTCCACAAAAATCTCAACATCGATTTTTTTGCGATCACTATACTTTCTCTATACTATAGTATAGTGAGAAAGTAAAAAAGTGTTATTAATTGGTTGCTATGGCAATGAAAAACATAAAATACGGGTAAGGAAAAAGAGTTATCAAATTGGTTGCTATGGCAATGGATGTGAATACATTCAAGAAACACGTGTTTTGGTTCATCAATTTAAATTAATAGGCGATCGGTTCCGTCCGGCGAATTCAGATATTATCATCAAGCGCTGAAATACATTCAATAAACATAAAATGTTGGTTCATCGGTCTAGCCGAAACCTAAAATAATTGTGTATATTTAATTTGTTTCCCCTGCCTCGGCAACATACATACAATAATTTTAGGTTAGGCCTAGAAAGTAATTTTAAGTCTAGGCCTAACCTAAAATCATTGCACATATGTTGCCGTTAAGACAGGTAAAATAAATTAAACATAGACACAATAGTTTTAGGTTAAGCCTAGACTGATGAACCAACATTTTATGTTTATTGAATGGATATACAATGAATGGATATTTAACTGTGTTTAAAATCTTAGCTTTGATGTTATATAATTAATTCGACATCTTTATTATAATAACATTAAACGTATGGAAACAGTAAATATTTGTATAAAAAACAATCTAATAATAAACGGCAATTGAAAGATTAAAATTATGTGTTGCCGTTAAGACTGGCAAAAGAATTGAAGAAAAGGCGTGATACACTTCGTTCCTGACGGGGGTCCCACGACCGCACACATTTACTTGTTACTCTCTCAACCCCGGGTTTACTATTTCTATGTAACATAGTGAACTGAACTTTTTTCTTTGGTACTTATTATTCTTATATAGTACTAGCTGACCCGTACGGCGTTGCCCTTGGTGGTTGCTATTTTCAGTCTTTTTAACGTAATTGTATTCTTTTTAAGTGTTCAGTCAGTGAGTGGTATTTGGCTTTTATATATATAGATCTTAAATAATAAAAGCACTATTGTCATAATAATAAAAGATCTGAAATTATGATTTTAGTAACTTTGATCCCCCCAAACCCCTCCTAAAATTTCGAATTTTTTCAAACCCTTTCTTAGTAAGCACCTATGGCCCTAGAGGAAGCTACATACCAAATTTCATTTCAATCTGTTCTGTAGTTTTGAAGAAATCGTTATTTAATAACTTTGATCCTCCCAAACCCCCCTAAAATTTCGAATTTTTGAAACCCTTTCTTAGCGAGCGCTTACGGCCCTAGAGGAAGCTACATACCAAATTTCATTCCAATCTGTTCGATAATTTTTGAGAAATTGTGATTTAATAACTTTGATCCCCCCAAAAACTCCTAAAATTTCGAATTTTTTCAAACCCTTTCTTAGTGAGCACCTATGGCCCTAGAGGAAGCTACATACCAAATTTCATTTCAATCCGTTCGGTAGTTTTTGAGAAATCGTGATGAGTGAGTCAGTGGGTTTTCGCTTTTATATATAACTTATAGATACAAGAATACATGTGTAGACAGTAAGTTGTTTTGTTTATGTGCGAACAATATGTAAGTCTGAACCATTCACCAGAAGGAAATGACAAGCCAATGTAATAAGCTTCAATGCTCTGCACGTTCATACAACTGTCGCGCATAACGCTCACAGTTCATTCATCTGATGCTTTCTATTTGGAGGGTGGTCCTAATTAGTCCCGGAGAAAGCACTCTAGTACAGATATGTAGGACGGTTATGACCAAACATTTGACAAGACAAAGAGAAACTGTAGGCGTGACGGGACGCAGAGTGAGAGGAGAACGCACGGATTGTTTCTGCGGACGATATTGTGACCGGGAAGGAAAGCGTCAATCAAGTCAACACTGTAACTAGTATGGAAATATTATAGTAATGGGTAGTAATTACGCTATGAGACAACAGTGTAGATATATTGGTACTACAATTCCGCTCTGTAGAGTTGAGATTCAAATTTAAATTCCTTTAGGGGAGACCGGGGAAATGGCGATCACTTAAGGTTTGGTGTCGAATTTCACAAAGTCATGAAAACTGATGTCAAAAACAACTCATGCTACATAAAATATAACCTTTTGTCTTTTGAATCCCCTTGGTAACAATATTTTTAAATTACATCTTTACATAGAAAAACATGTTTATAAAAAAAACTACCATGTTCGGCATTACCCCGCCATCAGGAGTAATAACATACATAGTGTTCGCTATTACCCCATAAGTAAAACCCATGTAAAAATGTTGGTAAACATTAACAGTATGTTGGTGAAATCTCAGCAACAGAAATATAAAAATCGTCTCGTTTTTATTAACTGCAGTTGAGGTTGGGATAATTTGTTCTAAACCCGGTTGTAATTCTTTAGTTTTGCCCTCCTACACTTCATAACAGCTCTAACATCTGCAACCCAGAAGTCTTAATCAGTAACAATTCCTGGATAAAGTGGTTGGATCCTGTTGTTTTGAAACCATTTATTCCTCTTTCCTTGTTTGCTACCTTGATGTAAGTTAAGCTTTTTTTAACATAGTAGTGACATCTGAAACGATGAATGTCGTTCTCCCGCATGAAGATATTGTGATCACAGTTAAACACAGTTTTCAGAGGGCGATAGAACGTAATGTCCAAAAGTTGTAGCCTATGAGACAGGTGTGGTGGTATTAACAGCAAGACCACACCGTTGTCCTTACAGAAGTTGTAGATTTCAAAATTGCCATAATAACACACGTGGGGAAATGACGAACATGGTCCGAGGTAGTGGCGAATAGTTAGTTCGTGATTACCCCATTTGTCGCCATGTTCTTCTTCTATCTATATATATAAAAGCCAAATCCACTGACTCACTGATTACGATTTCTCAAAAACTACTGAACGGATCGGAACGAAATTTGGTATGTAGCTTCCTCTAGGGCCATAGGTGCTCACTAAGAAAGGTTTTCAAAAAATTCGAAATTTTCGTGGGGTTTGGGGGAGTCAAAGTTACTAAATCACGATTTCTCTAAAACTACTGAACGGATTGGAATTAAATTTGGTATGCAGCTTCCTCTAGGGTCGTAGGCTATAAGAAAGGGTTTCAAACAAATTTTGAATCTTAAGGGGGTTGAGGGGGGGTCGAAGTTACTAAATCACGATTTCTCCAAAACCACCGAACGGATTGGAACGAAATTTGGTATGTAGTTTCCTCTAGGGCCATAGGTGCTCTCAAAGAAAGGGTTTAAAAAAATTCGAAATTTTAGGGGCGGTTTGGGAGGTCAAAGTTACTGAAAATTCCCATAAGAAATACATAGTGTAATTTATATTTATTGATATATTTTTTGTTAATATACATTTAACTTTGACTAGTCTATCCGTGCAAAGCCGGATCGGGCCAGCTAGTCATGGTATATTAAACATTAAATTACACTTCTTAAACACCACAACATAGGCCAGATGTACTAAAAAGAGTGTCAACTCTAGTGTCCCTGAATAAATAAAATAGACTTAAACAGATCTGTATTTACCCTGTTCTAAATGTTTGTTGAATGTAACAAGCAAAGTGGAAGAAACAGTTTTTTGGTATCACTAGCAAACCTGGCAACGTAACGAAGCCAGTCCAAGCGTGGTAATTTGACCTTCCCACCAACCATTTGGTAGGTAATTTGGTAGGTAGCACCAAACAGACTCTATATTCAAACACAATAAGCAAAAAATGTGATGTTCGGCATTGCCCGGGTGAACGCCAGTTCCCCGGTCTCCCCTATTACCAGTGGTTTCGCTGGAAGATATGAACAAATGAATGAAAGACATAACGGCCCAAAGATATTAAGAGTTCACTGGCCCAAAAACGTACAATGAGTTTCGTCCAAATCAATCTGTTTCCCATTTAGGATTACATACATGATCAGCTGTGCAAAACCCACGAGTTTGAGATGCGTTTGTCGTCTATGGGTACATTTTACGTAAACTATTTTCTACGAACAATATTGTACACCTTAGACGCAAATAATTAAAATGCAAATGTGTTTCTCTCCTTTATACAATAACTAGCTGGCCCGATCTGGCTTTGCACGGATAGACAAATCAAAGTGAAATGTATATTAACAAAAAATATATCAATAGATATAAATTACACCATGCATTTCTTATGGGGATGTTTAGTAACTTTTACCCCCCAAAGCCCCCTAAAATTTCGATTTTTTTTTTTAAACTTTTCTTAGCGAGCACCTATGGCCCTAGGGGAAACTACATACCAAATTTCAGTCCAATCCGTTAAATTTTTTACAAAATTTTCTAAGATGGAGGAGTAATTTTTTAGGTTAAGCACTTTGAAATAAACATTTTTTGTGTCTTGAAATTTGTTTCTAAAAACTCTTCCTTTTCGAGATATTAGCAACTTAATGTCGATTTATTTCAACACGTTTAGGGCCGCCATTTTGTTTTGGGTGGTCCAATTTTTATTTTCTTTGTGTCATTTTCCTAGTCTTAAATATACCTTTAAAATGAGGTATCACATGACCATACTTCCCATTTAAAAAATTTGAGTTGCCCCAAAAATCTCCCATTTTTAGGGGACACTCAAAATTTCCAATTGCTTCAAAAGATACTTTGGGTTAAGTTAGTATCATTCCCCAAATGATATTTGTTTGTTTTAACAAACAAAAAAGTTAAAGAGGGGGGAAGTGACTTTTTATAACCACCCTGTATATGCTTAAATTGCCTTTTAAAAAAATGAACATGGATGGATTTTTTTTAGTACTTTTGACAAAAACACTTTTTAAAAGTAAACTACTTTTTTAATACTTTTAACACACTGCTATTAAATCCCCATGAAAAAACGTCTTCAACGCATCGTGTTACAGCAAGCTTGAGCAAAGAAAACTCAATGACTTTTCCTGACCGCAGGGACCCTGTCAAGTTATAATACTTAATGTGTGCGAGAAAACACACTCTCTAATTACCTCCAAAGAGTCTGTCACTCTAAAAAAGCATCAAACAATTTACATCATACTAAACTGATATATTATACGCAATCTATACCCATCATAATATAATCCCACAAGTATTTCATTAAATAAATTAAATTACGCCTACACCAAAAATTAATTACAAAACAAATTGTCTTCTTATCTTCAGTTCCACACAATCAGACGTTATCGCACAAAAATTATGTCAGCACACAATATAGCCACTTTCACTCGACAATCGTCTCAATGCCGTTTGTAACGTTAATGTACAAATACGGAGCAAGACGGCCTTAACATCAAACTCAACAGCGGCGCTATCTGGAACAGCTGTTCATTGTGTTGTACACTTTCGCAAGTGTAAATCAAGAGTGAACCGTTTACCCGTCGGATATTGTTTTAAATTGGGAAACGTATTGTGTAAATGGAATAACTCGATTTCGGAAAACTGGTTGGTACATTGTGATTCGTAAAGCATATCCTTATATATAATTCTGTAAGCGAAATTTTAGATTCAAAATTGTGGGAATTTGGTAAATCGGAGGATGATGGGAGAGGTATCAAATTAAAGGTATCGATTCAAGGAACGAAGGGAAAATATAAGTTTTTTCTAAAATTAAAAACTAAGGGGTTTTTGAGGTCCCCGAAAAACGAAAAATCCCCATAAGAAATACATGAGAATTTAAAAACATCTGGTTTGTTTACATTAAAACATTTGGTATTAAATAAATAAATTAAAAACCTAAACAGCTGTTCTGCAGTTTACTTTAAAACATTTGGTATTAAATAAATGAATTAAAAACATAAAACAGCTGTTCTGTAAAATAATATGACAGTTAATGTAAATTATATTTTTATGGCCTAAAATGATAAATAAACACATGTATTTACATTTATTACCATAGCAACCAATTGAATAAAATAACAGATAATATAGCTGTTTGTTCCAATATTTTCATTAACAGCTGATTTAAAAATTTGAAGCAATTATTTTGTATTTCTAGCTTTTAGGTTAGGGATTTAAAGTGTAGACCTGAGCCTTGCTGGTTATTTTAAACATTATTATAACTGCTGTTATCAAATGTAAGAAATAATTTGATGTGAACATTTATCATTATTTATCATCTTAGTTTTGAGGTTATTATTAATCGTACAACTTTATTATAAATAAAACATAACATTTGTTTTTAGAAGGTTCCATTCTGGGTTGGCGTGCGGAGCACGCAGGGGTCTCCCCTAGTAATATGTTGAAATCTCGATAAAAAGTGCAATTCTTCGTTTTCTTGGTTGAAGGCAGTTCACAAGACTTAAAAAATTTAACAATTCGACCTCGCAGATGAACCGATGACGTGAGTTGAGTAAATTTCCAAATTTAAGTTTTTAGGTATATGTTTTAGGGTTTCAACCAACAATTCGGGAAATAGGTCTATTAACGACGGTGCTGAATAGCTGGAAAATGGTTCGCACGCCGTTCCGCATATTGGGAGTATCTTCAATATACAATGCATTGCGTGCTTCGCACGCCAACCCCACGGTAGAATCCACCACATGGCTTTGAACCGGGTTTTTCTATGGTATTTTACGTTTTGATCGATTTTGGGGGAACCAAGCGAGCTATAAGGTCGCGTAAAAACCAAAATGTGCAGAATAACATCCTACATTTATATTTGTAAAAAAAACTCAAAAACAAATTCATTCTCGTAGGAAAAATTCGAAAACTAGTTACTTCCGGTCAAAAAACGTGCTTCCGATTGTTGGAATTTTTTGGCTAACGAACTCGTCCGAGCTACGTAGACAACAACATGTGTACCAAATTCGAACCTAATTGGATTTAAAATGCGGCTGCTAGAGTGCGAACACACTTATATATATATATGATTTTTAATGACACCCCAAAACCATCTGGGGACTATGATCGGTGCTCATTGGTTATTCCCGACCTTGGGTCTTTAGTCCAGCAGTCAAGTACTTTTACCTGGACACAAATCCAAAGTTAATGAAATTTAGGGGTGTTGTTTGGGGATGTATAAGAATGTAGCATACGAGTTTTCCACCTAAATTTCCTTGTGGAAATTTTTGGGGGGCCAAAAAACCGCGATTTTCTCTGACTTTTTTCGGTTTTTTGCCTACAACTCGAAAACTGCGTTTCTTACGGAAAAATATGTCCAATAAAAATTTAAAGAAAATTAAATTTCCTTCAAGATTAACTGGTCAAAAATATTTTTCGGCCTAATAATTACCGAGGTACAGCCCTCTAAAGTTAGGCAACATTTCTTAAAATGTACACATTCACTAAAAAATGAATGTCTTTGGCCCCTATCTTTCAATTTTCAACATATCAGTGTATATTATGTATACCCCTTACCTTTTACCACCCACCCCTCCTACACCCCCTTCCCCACTATTATTTATGGAGAAATACCTAATAATATACATTCTATACGCCAAAAAGTAGTAAGTTGTTCAATCACAACACCAAACCATATCAAGAGTAAATTGAATCAGCTGACCAGTTCAAGAGTAAATTGAACTGTTCTCATTTAATTCTCATATATATTTTAATTACTAATTTCCAACTTACAAGATAAAAAAGAACGTTTTCAATTAGATACATCTACCCTCGGGTCGGGATGAGTGCGAAATTTTCTCCATACCCCCCAAGCAGTAAAACATAACTTAGGCCTATCCATGTTAAAACCAGTACGACGCGGACTGACAATATATCGCAGAATGAATGAATCACCGGTTGAACGAACCACCGCACTACCGGGTGCTATATACAGACGCGGAAAGTGTACTACAAAAGAGTGGGCCGGTAATTAGGTAACCAGACAGACGATGTTTTGAATGGGATTACGTAGGCCGTGGTTCTCGTCTGCGCCCACAATGGCACTGGCGCTCTCGAGTACAGTACTCCACTATACCCACTTGGCCGTTTGACATCTCCTCTGAACAAGTCGTCAACGTAATCCAAGAGTAACGAACTTATTAGGATGTAGGCCAGTTGGTAGAGGTAATTTTAGACCAAAAGTTTCAGTAATTTACAATACGGCTGATTTTTTTTTATAAGTACATTCAAGTATGTAGATTAACATAAAAAAAAGTTTACCAGTCTATCAATTTCCCAAAGTCGAAAAAAAAATTGACTATCATTTTATTTTCGATTATCCTTAATATTTCGAGATGGGATGAAGGTAGAGACAAATAAAAAATACCACCGTGTAGGGGAGGTATTTTTCAATAAATTATACTTTTTTAATTTACTTGTGCTTTTATAAAAGTAAATAATGAAAAAGGTTTATACTCCTTGAACTTGTTTGAATATATATATTTAACTTGTAAAAAATCTTTCAAGTTGATATTTTGAAAATTTTCTAAACTGAAGCCGATTAAAATTAGTTCGTGGATCTGGTACTCCTAAAATCGAGAAACCCATTGATGGGTCAAGTGGCTCTAGATCGGGTCATTTTCAAGATATCAAGCTGAGACTCAGCATAAATGTTTAAAATATATATTTCAACTCCTATGTCAAGTTTCAACTCGATATATTAAAATTCGGCCAATTTAGAATGACCCAACGCTTCATATTTGAATAAGATGTCCCCTTTTAGTGATTTCCCCTGCTGCAAAATACATACCTGCATTATCGAATTTTTTCCAGACAAACCATTCCTCGGAGGAAATAAATACATATGACCTTTTTTGTTGAAAAATACCTCCTCTACACGGTGGTATTTTTTATTTTTCTCTATCTTCATCAGGGTCGCCGGAATACTACCCCCCGGAAAACTACCCCTCCAAGCAGGTTCCTACGTCATTTTGACGTCAGAGATCAAGGGGGCAGTTTTCCAGTCACGCACACTCAAGTTTCGATGCGTTTGTATTATCACTTTATATAATTAGAATAAAAAAAAACTAGAGGACTAACCTAAACTGTTTAGTCACAGTATGTTTCCGATAACAGTATAATTGTAGGAACCTGCTTGGGGGGGGGGGTAGTTTTCCAGGGGGTAGTATTCCGGCGACCCGCTTTTGCTAGGGAAGTAGTATTCCAGTCGCGGACACGGCTCCCATATTGGTTAGTTGGCAGATTTCGTGACGTCACGTTTCACCTGGGGGGGTAGTTTTCCGGGGGTAGTATTCCGCATCCCCCTTCATCATAGCTCGAAATATTATAGATAATCGGAAAAAAAATGATAATCGATTTTTTTTCGACTTTGGGAAATCGATAGACTGGTAAACTTTTTTTATGTTAATGTACATACTTTAAGGTACTTATAAAAAAAATCAGCCATATTGCAAATTACTGGTAGTTTTAACCTATACCGACTGGGCTAATGGTTTCAAACGTGGGTTTCAGTAAATGACCATTTTGAAATGTGTATAAATCCATACACTTACTAAACACAACTTGTAGACAATTTAATTTTAAAGATAATTATGTAAAATAGGCCAAATAAGAAACAAACAGAAAATTTTAAATAATTCGATCGCGCAACTGAACAGCTGAGGTAAGTTTAGCGAATTTATAAAATTAAATAAATTTTTTTAGGGTTTCAACCAGCAATTTGGGAAATTGGTCTACTCACGATGGCGCTCAATAGCTGCCTATGTGTACGAAATATATTAGAGAATTTGTTTGCACCTAAGCCTCCAGCTTCGACTCACGCGCTGTTTGTTCCACTCGAGTTTGCTCCTGGATCTTCGCTTCGCTCGCAGCGTACAAACTCTGTCGTCGGCCTCAGATCAGAAGATGCCCCCACGGTAAAATCCCCCAGGTGGATTTGAACAGGGTACGTTTATGGTATTTTGGGGGATCCAAGCGAGCTATATAAGCTCGAGTAAAAAATGTGCAGAATAATATTCTACATTTATTTTTTTAGATAAACGAAACCCTAAAAGAAGTTAATTCTAATACGAAAAATCTTTAAAAAAAAGTTACTTACGATCCAAAAAATTTGGTTGTTGAATTTTTTCGTCCGAGCGACTTAGACAACCATTGTGTATAACAAATTTGGACCAAATCGGACTTAAAATGCGGACGTTAGAGTGCGAACACATATTTATATATAAATATATAAGCCAAATCCACTGACTCACTGATCACGATTTCTCAAAAATTATTGAACGGATTGGAACGAAATTTCGTACGTAGCTTCCTCTAGGGCCATAGGTGCTCACTAAGAAAGGGTTTGAAAAAATTCGAAATTTTAGGGGGGCTTTGGGGAGATCAAAGTTATTAAATCACGATTTCTTCAAAACTACCGAACGGATTGAAATGAAATTTGGTACGTAGCTTCCTCTACGGCCATAGGTGCTCACTAAGAAAGGGTTTGAAAAAGTTCGAAATTTTAGGGGGGGTTTGGGGAGATCAAAGTTATTAAATCAAGAATTCTTCAAAACTACCGAACGGATTGGAATGAAATTTGGTATGTAGCTTCCTCTAGGACCATAAGTGTTCACTAAAAAGGGTTTTAAAAAATTGGAAATTTTAGAGGGGTTTGGGGGGTAAAAATTACTAAATCACGATTTCTCAAAAACTACCGAACGGATAGAAATGAAATTTGGTATGTAGCTTCCTCTAGGGCCATAGGTGCTCACTAAGAAAGGGTATGAAATATTTAGAAATTTTAGGAGGGGTTTGGGGGATCAAAGTTACTAAAATCATAATTTCAGATCTTTTATTATTATGACAATAGTGCTTTTATTATTTAAGATCTATATATATATATAAGCCAAATACCACTCACTGACTGAACACTTAAAAAGAATACAATTACGTTAAAAAGACTGAAAATACCAACCACCACGGGCAACGCCGTACGGGTCAGGTAGTATATATATAAGCCAAATCCACTGACTCGCTGATCACGATTTCTCAAAAACTACAGAACGGATTGGAACGAAATGTGGTATGTCTTCCTCTTGGGCCATGGGTGCTCACTAAGAAAGGTTTTCAAAAAATTCTAAATTTTATGGGGGTTTGAGGGGTCAAAGTTACTAAATCACGATTTCTCTAAAACTACTGAACGGATTTTAATGCAATTTGGTATGTAGCTTTCTCTAGGGTCATAGGTGCTCTCTAGTAAAGGTTTTCAAAAAAAAAATCGAAATTTTAAGGGGTTTTGGGGGGTTCAAAGTTACTAAAAACACCACCGAAAAGATTGGAATGAAATTTGGCAGGTAGCTTTCTCTAGGGCCCTAGGTGCTCGCTAAGAAATGGTTTAAAATAATTCGAAATTTTAGGATAGGTTTGGGGAGGGCAAAATTACTAAAAACCCCATAAGAAATACATAGTGTAATATATTTATTGATATAATATATGTTTTGTTAATATACATTTAACTTTGATTTGTCTATCCGTGCAAAGCCGGATCGGGCCAGCTAGTATATAAAATGAGTAATGACACCCCAAAACGTTTTCTGGGGACCATGATCGTTGCTCATTTACTACTCCCTACCTTAGGTCTCACCATAACGGACACTGCACAAGCTCATCTTTCGTATGGAAATTGCTGGTCCATAACCCGAGGTCTTAAGGTCAAGGCTAGTTTTTCCGCTGCAAGTGGAACGAAGGAGCGCGTAAGACTGGAGGCTTAGGTGCAAACAAATTCTACTAATACATTTCGTACTCACAGGCAGCTATTTCAGAGTCTTCATGAGTAGATCAATTTCCCAAATAGTTGGTTGAAACCTGAAAATTGTAAATTAGCTCAACTCACGTCAACGGTTCAGCTGTACTGGGAAAGAGTAGACGAACCAGTGGATACAGTTGGACCATTATACCACGCGAGGAGTCTCATGGAGGTTTGGCAAGATCGATGGGAGAGTGAAGAAAAGAGAGAAGAGACCAGGCTGTACTGGAAAAGAGTAGAATATATAAAGAAGGACCAGTGGATACATTTGGACCATTATACCACGCAAGAAGTCTCAGACCATGGATTTAAACTAAACAAGTTCAGATTAGTAGAGTCGGAAAATTGCGGGGAAATGGACACTGCATATCATGCAATATATGAATGCAGTAAGTATAAGGAAGCGAGGAGGAAGTTGGAGGTGGAATGTGAGGAGTTTGGTGGGGAATTTGGGAGAATGGCAGTGGTGGAGAATAAAAAGTGTTTTAGAATTTTCAAAGAAGTATGCAAGACAGTGGGAAAGGGAAGAGAAAGCAGGAATTGAAAAGAGGAAAGAGAATAGCACACGGACGAGACGGATGAGGTGGAAGCCCGATGATTCCTGTAATGGGATGAGGGGACCATTGTTTGGAAGAATACGGCAACAGGACACTCTCGGTAAGGAAATAAAGGGGAATAAGAAGTTTAAGAGAATTAAGTATAAGACGAAGGCCTGATGAAATCATCAGGAGTGGTGGAGGGCTTCGTGGGGGTTTCTCCAAACAAGTGTCTTGACCTTTACAATGACATATTCAGAAAAATCTTCTGATCATTATTACTCCAGTAATCTTGTTACGCGTTTGACAAAGCTCTTATGGGAGTTGAAATTCAAGATGGTGGCTGGGTCTGCCGAGTTTTAATCAACCTATGTTGGAGTTTATAACTGTAGCAGACTGGTGAGCACCTTTAACCTCTCGGCCATTCGAATACAAATTCAACTTTTTAACCTTTCTTATTTCACAAAGGCAAAGACTTCTTTAAATCCTTTTTGTCAGTTTTGGAAAAAAAACAATAATGTTTGTAATCAAAGCAATTCGTCCACATCTAAAAGTAATTCGACCACGCAGCTGAACCGCTGACGTGAGTTGAGCAAATTTCAAAAATTAAGTTTATAGGCCTATGTTTTAGGGTTTCAACCAACAATTTGGGAAATAGGACAATTCACGACGGTGCTGAATAGCTGCAAAATGGTTCGCACGCCATTCCGAATATTGGGTGTATCTTCAACACACAAAGCATTGCGTGCTCCGCACGCCAGCCCCACGGTATAATCCACCACATGGCTTTGAACCGGGTACTCCTATGGTATTTTACGTTTTGATCGATTTTGGGGGAACCAAGCGAGCTATAAGGTCGCGCAAAAAACAAAATGTGCAGAATAACATCCTACATTTATATTTCTTGAAAACACTCTGAAAAACATTCATTCTCGTAGGAAAAATCTAAAAAAATAGTTACTTTCGGTCAAAAACGTGCTTCCGATTGTTGGATTTTTTTGGCTAACGAACTCGTCCGAGCGACGTAGGCAACCAACATGTGTACCGAATTTGAACCAAATCGGACTTAAAATGCGGCCGCTAGAGTGCTAACACACTTATACATATATATATATATGATTTTTAACGACACCCCAAAACCATCTGGGGACCATGATCGGTGCTCATTTGCTACTCCCGACCTTCGGTCTTACTATAAGGGCCACTGCAATAGCTCATTTTTCCTATGAAAATTCGCTAATTAGTTTTTTTAGGTAAACGTGTGGCAAGGATTTAGGTGCTAAACTGAATGACCCGGAAAAAATCCCAAGAAAAACTCATCTGTTACAATCCAATTTTATGAATCAAATTAGAATTCTAACAAATTGAATTGTAACCTTGACAATGCTCTACAGTTAGTGTGGCCTCAAACAAATGTACTGTTGACCCACGACGGTAAATAATGAAATTTTAAATTCCTTTACATCAGAAAACATAAAAGATCTACGTATTGAACGTCATCCTGAATGACACCACAACAAAACCTCCGTCATCGGAAGAAGCGTGGAGAATGGGCATTAGCCACGACTGTCGAAATGGATCATGAGAATCCTGTGATAGCCTTACACAATCGTTTTGATTTGGTGGAGATATTCAATCGCCACTTTCGTTACTCTGTAGAATTATATAACCAGCACTTCTTACTGCGGAAAGTGACTTGTGAAATAATTTAATCGAGAAAATAATTGCCGGTCGAACTAAGCCGGAAGAAAGGCAACAATATGTTTCGATTTTAATGGGTTTTCTCAGGATTTACTGCAACATTTTATGTTTTATTCTAATTTCTGGTTTCGTAGTCAGAATAAATGAACTCTGCTCAAAAGATCTAACAAACATTAACTTGAATACAAAAGAAACACTCATAACCTGAAAGTATAAGATGTAGAAGATGATGCGGCATTTGTGGTAGGGATCTTTAGAAGTAATCTTGATCAAGATCTACTTTCTATCCGCTGGTGGTTTACACAACACTATTATGGTGCTCAGTAATAAAACAAAATATAATTTTTGACCTGAAAAAGACTATAACTTTGACCATAGAGTTCAATATCATTTGTTGTCATGGAAAAGAGAACATAGATGAAATTGTGAGACATTAGACGGTGTAAGAATTTTAAAATACCTTAGGGTTACTTTGGATTGTTCAGTCATTAAAGTAATTTCTACACCTTTAGGCTGTAAATATACAAAAATAAAAGGTCAGCTCCTAGCACAGGAAATACGAAATTTGCGTAGCAAT
>JAGFPH010000492.1:482108-493342 GCA_018207615.1 Philaenus spumarius
AACAAATTAATTAGCGATGGCGGTTTCTTGTTTAACTCCAACAGATTTTTTTCATACATCAGAAATTCTTTTCGTAATTTCGTATCAAATCAACTAATTAGTATAATAAAATGTAATCGTGGTTTGTGTGTAAGTGCCGCTTTAACTCCACAACCCCATGGGTTATACGGTACGATATCCCTCCGTCCCACATCCGGGATTAATTTCTTGAGACGTTAATAACAATAGATACAGTTTTCGAACGTTAAAGTACAGAACTAAAAGACGGATTCAATAGTGTAAATAGTTATTTGCGTGTCTAGGGTGCAAAGTTGTTTGTCCTCGAACTTAAACTTTGCACCCGTGTTACACACACCGTTTTTCCTACTGCTACGTTTGAAGTTAGCGTTTTAGTTTTTGAAAAGATCTGTTTTACAGAGACTAGCTGACCCATGCGAATATTCCGCAAGTTAGGAGCAGGCCTAGTTACCTGATTTGATAGATTGATTTAATTAAGTAAATTTCGTTTAATTTGAACGATTGACTCCCATATAAAAAGTAAAAAACACATCTAAAAAGACAATTTCCATAACGAATTATACGTTTCACCTCCATAACTATTGAACTATAAACAGAAAAACTTAACTAAGCAACAGCAAAATTAAACATAACCTATAAAGTAAATTACAACATAAACAAACCATGTTATAATAATAAAACATGTGCTGTCATAATCAGCTGATCTGTGCTATTATATATATATATGTCCAATAGAACTCCAGATGATAATGAAACATGTACTGTTACAATCAGCTGTTATGTGCTATTATATTCAGTTGATTAATGAATAGAACATATTATAAATTCCATTTTTAAATTATTAAATGAAGGAATAATAAAATTTTAAGGCAAATGGGCAAATATAGAGTTAATCACCTTTCATTTAACATAAACCGTTTGTCAATCGGCCCAATAGAACTCCAGATATCACTCGGAATAGGCTTAAAATTTTACCCCCTGTTATATTGCCATAAAAGATTTTAATTTCCGTTTTTAGAAAATTTAGTGGGGTAATAGTTGAAATCCAAGCAAAATGGGCAAATACACAGACAATTATCTTTAATTCCGTACCAATTGCGTGTATATCGGTCCAGTAAAACTCGAGATTTCACTCGGATTACAAAACATTTTTTCAAATTAATACATAGATTAGCTCCTTAACAATCAAAATTTTCAAAACGTAGACTACATCAGCGGTACAGTGCGCAAAGTAAACAGCTGGAGTGCGTTAAGTACAGTAGAGGGAAAAAGTATTTGCACACCCCGTTTTTCTTTATATAACGGATTGAAAATTAAAACCAATTCATTTAAGCTTACTCAATAAAAAGTGCAACTAAAACTTGTTAAATAATGGTATACATTCAAATAATTGAAAGCTGTGATCTAAAAACAAAAATTAAAAATAACATAAGCACCAGGAAAAAGTATTTGCACATTTTGCTTGTTTGTACATAAGCATAAAGGTGTGTTTCTTTACTTGATGTTGTTTACTTCCTAGAGTATAATCCTGTTCTTGCCTATCAGTACTCTAAAATATTTCAATCGTGTAAGATCTTTTTAATTCAACTGCTAAATAATGCCGAAAACAACTATACCGAGTGCTGCCACTCGCGAAAAAGTGATTTTATTGCAGAACCAACAAAAATCGTATCGCGAAATATCAGATTTCTTGGGTCTTAATTTTTCTACAGTATACGTGATTAAAAGATACGAAGAACGAGGCTCGACTGCGAATAACCGGCGAAAAGGTCGTCGAAGGAAACTAGATGAAAGAATGGAGAGAAAAATCGAAATTGAAGCTCTTAAAAATCCAGCTTAAGGGTCTGCTCCAGTAAACGAGAAAGCAACCGGAAATGCAACCGCTTCTCACTGTATCCCTATCTAAACAGTGCAATTTCTTGCAGCTGAACGCTTTGACATTGCCTCATTTCAAACCATTTTATAAGTATATCTTTTGTAATTGAGTGTTGAAAAAAAAACTGAATATTCTTTATAAAATTTCGGATCCGGCTTGCAAATTATTTTTCATTATTAATTTTTTATTGTGTTAGGAAAAAAATTCAAACTTTGTACTTACAAAATGTCAATTACATAACAAATCAAAAGCATTTAAAAAAATGTAAATTGCAAGACGGATGCGTATTGTGACTGTGCTTAAAATGAGACCTTGCAAACAATTTTATGATAAAAAGTAAACGAAATAAATGGTTTGAAATTTAACATTGCTCTTATAGGATAAAAATTCAAGATGGCCGAAACTACAGCAGACCCTTAAGTGCAGGTGCCCTAGCTAGTGTGGTCGAAACAACTTCTGGATGTGTTTAAGCTCGAGAACGGTAAGGAATGTTTTGAATTCTAAAGGTCTTTATGGCAGAGTCCCGAGAAAAACCTTGCATTAGTGAGACCAATCGCAAAAAAGACTTTCTTTAGCGAGAGAATTTCATAACAAGCCTATCGGTTTTTGGGGAAATGTGCTGTTCTCTGATGAGTAAGTTTAATTTGTTTGGATCCGATGGGCAAAAGACCGTTTGGCGTATTAGGGACGAGGAACTGAAAAAGCAAAACGTTAGGGTTACTGTGAAACATGGGGGTGGCAATGTAATGGTTTGGGGATGCGTAGCCTATGATGGAGTTGGAAATCTTGTACCTATTGAAGGGATGTTAAATGCTCCCTTCAATCAAGTGCACTCTTATCAAGTGCGGCTAGATTGGGAATCCAGCATCGGTTAATTTTCTAGCAGGACAATATGATCTGAAACATACGGCCAATAAAACTTAACCTAAGAAATTGCTTTCAAATCAATTTTGTAAATTTTAGTTTTTAAAAAATTTTCTAAGATGTAGGAGTAAATTCAAAATTTACGAAATCGATTTGAAAGCAGTTTTTTTAGGACAAGCACTTTGAAATAAACATTTTTTGTCTCTTGAAATGTTTTCTAAAAACTCCTCCTTTTCGAGATATTAGCAACTTTATGTCGATTTGTTTCAACACGTTTAGGGCCGCCATTTTGTTTTGGGTGGTCCGATTTTAATTTTCTTTATGTCATTTTCCTAGTCTTAAATAGACCTTTCAAATGAGGTATCACATGACCATACTTCAAATTTAAAAATTTTAAGTTGCCCCCAAAATCCCCCATTTTTAGGGGACACTCAAAATTTCCGATTGCTTCAAAAGATACTTTGGGCTAAGGTATTATCGTTCCCCAAAGGATATTTGTTTGTTTTAACAAACACAAAAGTTAAAGGGGGGAGTGGGATTTTTAAGACACCTGGTATGTATTTATTCAGTTTTAAGTATGTTTTTTCTTTATTAAGTTATACGATTTTTTATTACCCAAATTCATAATTTAATTTTTTTTAAACTTAATGTGCAAATACATTTTTCCCCACTGTACTACTTTACCGCACGCCAGCTGTTTAGCCGCGCGGTAAAGTAACACAAAGAGGTATAATTACTTGACGCTGAACACATGTAGTTTAGTTGGCGCACTGCTGTGAGTGTGGAAAACGCACTTTATCAAACAGCTGTAAGAACATAATATTTACGCAATAGTTTTCCGTGTGCCTCCGACAACGTCGCTAAGTGTCAGGCCTTATAATAAACCACGAGTTGCCCACTTTAAGCAGCAATTATTCCGTTAATATTTATCCACAGCACAATGGGTCTTATTGAGTTGTGACTTGAAACCTTGGGAAACTCTAGCAAGGATACGTTTCACTAGAAAGTCAGCGGCACATTCACTGCATCACCCGAGGGTGTAGCTATCCTTTTACCTTTGGTTTGTCGAGCCAATTGGATTGTAGACTTTCACGCGTTCTACACGACTTTCTGTCAAGGTCGCATAGACAATGCGGTAAACAAGACGGGCTCGTTAAGTTTGATGAGCGAGTGTGTTCTTGGCGACGATTTTAGTCTTTTAGCCTTGTTAGTCTTTTTAACACGTTCACTGCACCCCGTATGACATCGTACCAAGTGCTCCACAGCTCATGCGGGCGGTACGAAATCATACCGTTTTGTATTGCGATACACAATGCATTGCGTGCTTCGCACGCCAATCCCCGTATTGGGAGTATTTTCAATACACAATGAGTGCTTCGCACGCCTACACCCCGTATTGGGACAATTTTCAACGCACAATACATTGCGTGCTTCGCACGCCAACATCCGTGTTGGGATAATTTTCAATACACAGTGCAATGCATGCTTCGCACGCCAACCCCCGTGTTGGGAGAATTTTCAATACAAATGGTAATGCGTGCTTCGCACGCCAACCCCCGTGTAGGAGTATTTTCAATATACACTGCATTGCGTGCTTCGCACGCCTACCCCCGTGTGGGTGTATTTTCAATATACAATGCATTGCGTGCTTCGCACGCCTACCCCCGTGTGGGTGTATTTTCAATATACAATGCATTGCGTGCTTCGCACGCCAACCACCTTCTTCAGAGTATTTTTAATACACATGCATTGCGTGCTTCGCATGCCAACCCCCGTGTAGGAGTATTTTCAATATACACTGCATTGCGAGCCTCGCACGCCTACCCCCGTGTGGGTGTATTTTCAATATACAATGCATTGCGTGCTTCGCACGCCAACCACCTTCTTCAGAGTATTTTGAATACACAGTGCAATGCGTGCTTCGCACGCCAACCCCCGTATTGGGAGAATTTTTAATACGCAGTGTATTGCGTGCTTCGCACGCAAACCCCCAGTACTGGGAATATTTTCAATATACACTGCATTGCGTGCTTTGCACGCTAACCCCCGTGTTAGGAGTATTTTCAATACACATGCATTGCGTGCTTCGCACGCCAACCCCCGTAATAAGAATATTTTCAATACACAGTGTATAGCGTGCTTCGCACGAAAACCCTTGTATTAGGAGAATTTTCAATACACAGAGCATTATAACATGTGCATCCGCTTTTAAATATTAGTGAAAAGTTAAAAAGTAAAAAATAAAGTAATTTATACTCATAGGCTATAAATATAAAAAGTAAAAGCTCAGCTCCTAGCATAGGAAATACGAAATTTGCGTAGCAGTGAACGTGTTAAAAAAGATTTCTTATTACACAATTATACTTGCAGCTTATGGGTCGATGTTTCGACTTACGTAAGGTAATGAAGACCCGGTAATTGTGTAACTGAAGATGTTTTTTAGGCGATTATAGCCTTTGGTTCTTTGCGTCTTAAAAGCATAAAAGAAGAAATATATATGTATTTTTTTTATGCGAAAAACCTGAGCAGTTATTATCTATATACAGTATATATATTCCAAATACCACTCACTTATCACAAAATCTCAAAGACCACCTAACGGATTGGAGTGAAATTTGGTATGTAGCTTCCTCTAGGGCCGTAGGTGATCTCTTTTTAAGAAAGGTTTTTAAAAAAATTCGAAATTTTAGGGGGACTTTCGGGGGTCAAAGTTACTAAAATCCCCATAAGTATAATATATTTATTGATATATTTCTTTTTTAATATACATTTAACTTCGATTTCTGTATTCGTGCTAAGCCGGATCGGGCCAGCTAGTTATACAGGGTGTCCCCGAACTCTCTGGACCCCTTTCATGGATATATTCCTGGGATCCAGACAAAAATATTTCACAATATAAATATGGGTCTACGGTGCTTATTTTTTCGTCTGTCTGTCTGTATGTGTTTTTTACAAAACACTTAATATTTTTGGAAGTAAAAACGATATTGAGATCAAACTTACTATACCTATTTGTTGCGTAACCTTTTATCAATGTACGAAAAATTAAAAAAATATTTTAAATATTTTCAAAATGGCGGCCGTTTATAACTTTTAATGTCAAATATCTGAAAAACAGCTAACTTTACAAAAAAATTACAAGAGACAAAAAAGTTTACTTTTTTAATGACAAACACATTGGTTTTTTTTTATTTCATCTGTAGCTCAAAGGATAACAGAGATATTGACTGAAAAAAGGAAAACTATTTCTTGGTAGTTGTTATTATGAAATCAAATAATAAGTTATTTGGATAATGTTCCGAGCACTTTCTGAGCTGATTCCACTAGCAAAAAATAATGCAAAAAGTTCATATAATATTCATGGGTTCGGAAATGCTTCTTTAAAGAGTTACAGCTGGCGAAAGATTTCACTCGTGTTTCAGATTACGCACAGAAACTAATCCCTATTGAAATATGTAATAGGCTTTGCACGGATAGACAAATCAAAGTTAAATGTATATAAACAAAAAAATATATCAATAAATATATTATACTATGTATTTCTTATGGGGAGTTTTAGTAACTCTGACCCTCTAAACCCCCTAAAAATTAGATTTTTTTTGAAAACTTATAGTTTTAATAAATAAGATAAAATCTGTTCTGAAGTGTGGACTTTAGGATAATTTTGGATGTTGTAGACAATTACCAAGGAATTATGTTTCCAGGTTTTTTTGTCAATTAACCCAGTTGTCCTTTGACCTACAAAAACGACAAACAACCATTTTGTCTGTCGTTGAAAAAGAAAAATATTTTGACTCGTGTAAATGTTTTGTAAACTTTACGGTTTTTAAGATATTCCACGTTAAAAATTTGTAACGGCCGCCATTTTGAAAATTATACAAATAAATTATTGGTGGTGATTACGTTACATACAAAATTATCATACCAAATTTGAACTCAATACCATATCTATTTCTGGAGTTACAGTGAATTTTTGTAAAAAAAAAAAAACAAAAACTGGCTGATTACGGCTGAACGAAGCCGAATTCGAAAAATGGTTACTGAACATTTTCCATTTATTTCAATGTACACAGTCCGATCCTGTTTACAGGTTTTTGCGACACTCTGTATCGGTTAAAGAGTATTTTATTAAATTCCATCCAAGTGCAAGTGTCACAAATCGAAAAGGGACAATAACGAATCCAACTGTCCCTTAGCATTCTTTTGAAGTGAAATAACTGGCGCGATTAAATAGACCCGTTCGCACAACAAAAACACTAAATGCCGTTAAAAACTCTGTTTACGATTTGTCAGATTGACTTTCGGTTAACCTAGGCCTACTTCGGCTCTTACCATATGGTTCTGTACTCGGCAACCTTGAGTCGACTATAAAAACCTCTTTAATCGATAAACGATAGATTAATTCGCTTTTACGAAGTGTTAAACGTCCATTTGATCGGTATATTTTTTTATGGCAATCACCTACAACAAAGTAGCTATGTTAGTTCAATGCCAATTATCAGTACATGGTCATTAATTGCATACAACTAGTGGTTATGCTTTCCTTGTATAAATAACTGGAGTTAATTGTGCGTGGATTTACGTTGGAGAAAATGAAGCTGATAGTAAATACTTTGTCCAATCACAAACTGATAGATGAGACAATGAGACATTGGAGATTATGACCATGAGTGTAAAAGTAGTGTCATAAGTGTCATTTTTCAATAGAATAAAACTTGAACACAGAATTTCACGAATACTGTTTTTAGTCAAACGCGTTTCATCGAAAATATCGTCATCTTCAGTGGTGCTCGAGCTACAATAATCAAACTACAATTACAGTATAGTTACTATATAGTTAAAACTAGCTGTGCGTGCGATTTAATACGCGCAAACATTTATTACCTACGCATCCTACTAATATACAAATAATTCGACCACGCAGCTGGACCGCTGACGTGAGTTGAGCAAATTTCCAAAATTAAGTTTATATGCCTATGTTTTAGGGTTTCAACCAACAATTTGTTAAGTAGGTCTACTCGTGAAGGCGTTGAACAGTTGTCTGTATGTACGCAATATATTAATAGAATTTGTTTCCTCCTAGTGGCCTCGCGAGTTTGCACCACTTGGCTTCGAACCGGGTACTTTTATGGTGTTTTACGTTTTGGTCGATTTTGGGGGAACCAAGCGAGCTATAAGGTCGCGTAAAAAAACAAAATGTGCAGAATAACATCCTACATTTATATTTTTTGAAAAAACTCTAAAATTTCATTCTCGTAGTAAAAATCTCAAAAAATAGTTACTTCCGGTTGTTGGATTTTTTGGCTAACGAACTCGTCCGAGCGACATAGACAACCAACACGTGTACCAAATTTGGACCAAATCGGACTTAGAATGCGGCCGTTAGAGTGCGATATGTACAATTTTTAATGACACCCCAAAACGTGTTCTGGGGACCGTGATCGGTGCTCATTTGCTACTCCCGACCTTGGGTCTCACCATAAGGGCCACTGTTATAGCTCATTTTTCCTATGGAAATTCGCTAATAAGTTCTGTTGTGTATTTTACAGGAAAAGTGGATTTTTAGGGAGAGTTGGCTCTGCCTAGGATAAGTAAACTCTTACTAAAAGTATCAGTAAAAGTTGATTGAAAATAAACAGACCAACTTTTCCTTGGAAGAGTTAACTATGCCTGATGTGGTTTAGTAAAAGTTGATTCAGAGATGTTGCTCTCCACATGTAACTGCGCGCGCATGTCTTTGTTTTGATTATCCATGCAGTCACCATTAAGGTGCGGCTATACATACACGTCACGTCACGTCACGTCACGTCACGTCACGTCCCGTCCACTAACGTCATTTTAGGTAGGGTGGCTATACATACCCGTCACGTCACGTCACGTCCAGGCACAAAAAGTAGCGCGCGCACATCTTGGCTTTCCAATCCACTGGGTCACACTACTTACTGTTGAGTCAACCATGGAGGAGTCCTCATCTTCGAGTTCCGAAACCGACGAGGACATTTTGATGCTAGTTCTTTTGGATGAAGAGAACAAAAGAAGAAGAACTGTAGGAACACATCCTATTAACAAATTTTATCAAAATCGTTAGAACCGTTTTTTTTAATAAAAAAATTATAACGGATATTTTGGGTTTTTTTCGCCTTTTTTTTCGTGCATCTATAATCTATACAGGCCTAATTGACATGTTTGGTGCAAATTTGTTCGAAATCGATAGAATAGTTTTCTCTTTAGATTTGTATACGTACACACAGACAGACATTTTGTAAAACAACACTTTTTTGAACCCACGGTGTTCCAAAACGGATATTTCCACAAAAATCTCAACATCGATTTTTTTCGCGATCACTATACTTTCTCTCTGCTATAGTATAGTGATAAAGTGAAAAACTATTTTGGATCCGAGTCCAAGGCCCAAAAACGCACAGTGAGTTTCGCCCAACTTGATCTTTGATTTATGTATCCCTTTTAGACCTTCACATTATTAGCTATGCACCAATAAACGCTAAAAATCCCATTTTCCGCCCGTTTATTTCTCATAACTACCGAACGAACACAAACATTACAAATCAGGTTTTGAGGTATATTTTACATCTATGCGTACATTTCACATTATTGCATACCGTTTTGGTATAAATATTTAACGGTGAAACCATCGTTTAAAGTAAATTAAAACGCAGACGATCTTATCAAAGTATTGAGCTTTTGATTTAAGTTGTTTTATTGATAATGATCGCGCATCTCGTCCGTTTGCAAAACCCCTAACTTTGATCGTAATTTTTACATTTTTAAATAGGAACCCTTAATATTTATGGGACAAAAATTAGGTTAGATTAATCTCTGAAAAGTCGTCTACACGAAAATTAAAGTTTCGTCGAAATTGATTCAGCCATTCTGGCGATTGGCCCGGACAAACAAACAGACAGACTGAAAGACAGAATTTTTTTACAAAATAATGCTTTTTTAGGTTTTTGTAAAGTGTAAATAACCATATGAGATTAAATAAAGTATTTATCTCGACATCACGACGGACATTAAAGTTATCAAACCTACTCGTCGTCCATGGTTGACGCACAACAAAACACTATGTTACTGAAGGAACGACACACAAGAAACAGGTGAACAGACACACTTCACCCCTTGAACTGATAAGGTGCCATATTTTTGTTTATCTCTGTTATGGAGCCAACAAAATATAGTCAAAAAACATTCAGCTATACCAACGATGTTTCCCGACTGTGCGCGGACAAAGCCGAAGCGGAGATAAATGACGTCGCTTGACGTCGCTTGACGTGACCCCTGGCTATACATACCCGTCACGTCACGGCACGTCACGGCACGGTATGCTCTCTAGAGCATTCGAATATTTTCTGGACGTGACGTGACGTGACGTGACGTGACGTGACGGGTATGTATAGCCACCTCCATTTGATTTCACAGGGAGCATACCTCTGGAAAAAAGACGGGACGTGACGTGACGTGACGTGACGTGTATGTATAGCCGCACCTTTACTCGTCTATTTGTTGTAGTGCAATAGTGACGAAGGAGTCAGGTTAGGTTAGGTTAAACAGGCTGTTGGGTAAATAAACTTGTGGATAAAACAATAGCTGTGAGGACTGTTGCAACTTCACAATCACTTGGAAGTGGACAAGGGTTTTTCAAATACTCTTGCAACACTAAATGCAAATCCAAGAAGTGCATGTGTAAAAAGAAAGATGTGCTCTGCAACTTAAAGAGTCACCTGGCTGTAATAAATGATAAACATTTTTTCTCTCTCTTTGTATTATAAAGGTTTTTTTTATTAGTATGTATAAGGTTTTTTTTATTTGTCAACTTTTACTAACTCAAGGCAGTAACAGTATACTTTCCCTAGGTATAGTCAACTCTGACTAGTTAGGCCTAATCAAAATTCACCACTTTTCGCTTTTAATAAACTTTTACTGAAAAGAAAAGTAAGAGCCGACTTTACCTAGGCAGAGTCAGCTCTTACTGGAGGATCTACTTTTCCTGTAATACGTAGGCTAATTTACGCGTGTACAATAAAATAATCTTAAATACATAATAAAATCAGATTCATATCTAAAGAACCGCTGAACAAATACATATAAAGTAGATATAGGTTCAGCTTAAAACACAGGCTGACATTTACAAAAATGGAGCTGGAGGAAGGAAAAAGGTAGTTGATCTCTTTTAGTTGACTTTTAGTTGATATTCCTTAAAACCTTAAGAGGCTCCTTGGCGTTTACTTGCTAGTTCACCGATTTTTCTTTTAGTAATAAAAGTGATTTTTACTGGCGAAAATGTGATTTTTAGCTATTGCTGATCATGTATGTAGGTCTAAATGGGAAACATAGATCGATTTGGACGAAACTAAACTTGTTATACGTTTTCGTTTCCGAGAAAACTCGGACTTGGAATTGTTTTAAAATTAATTGTGAGTAATGGTGCTTGATAGTCGTACGTAGACTGTAGTGTGTG
>JAGFPH010000492.1:546894-558439 GCA_018207615.1 Philaenus spumarius
CCGAGGCGGGGTTGGGACGCGGAGCGTCCAGGGGCAGAGCCCCTAGTTATTAACATAAATTACAAAATTACGAAGTTTAATGTCCATTTCAGAGGTATTACCAAGTAAACTATTTTAACACACAAAATGAGAAAGCACAATGTCCATGTCATTGGTGCGTGTCGTGACTACATTAACCCATACATAATGTTTTCCTTATTTTGTATGTGTGACATATAGTTATGTATAGTGTGTGCTGTAGCCTTGAACAACACGCAACTAAAATACAATGGGTACGGTACGGAGGGCGAGATTTCATTCGAATACCCACGCAAAAAGTGCCGAACGGGCCGTAAGAAGTTTTCACCTCAAAAATTAATATATTGAGCTTCTTGTACACTTTTTCGACATCAAACATTTTTCATGATGGCCACTTTAAACCATAAAAAAAAGAATTATTTTTTGTAAGTCTGTAAATCGATACATACAAAATTTTCTATCTACTCAATGCCCTATTTAATTCTTAAGAAATTCCGAAACTGTGACACACGGACATGACGAAACTACAAGTACTTCTTACGTAGTGACGATTCTCCGTCTAAAAATTTGTTTTTTTATAATGTAAAACATGCCCACTTTGTACCCAGGAAAACTTTTCGGGGGGGGGGGGGGGGCCGGGTCGGGACCGGGGATTTGAATTTAACACCTTTTAACACTTTCACTGCTAGGGACGCATATGTGAGCTTGACAACTGAACACCATGAGAAGCGGCCGACGCACAGCGCGTTGCACGCCAACCCCCGTATTGTTAGTGTTTTAAATACACAATGAATTGCCTGCTTCGCACGCCAACCCCCGCATTGGAAGAACTTTCAATACACAGAGCATTGAGTGCTTCGCACGACAACCCCCGTATTGGGAGTATTTTCAATACATAATGCAAAGCGTGCTTCGCACGCCAACCCCCGTATTGGAAACATTTCCAATACAAAGAGCATTGCGTGCTTCGCACGCCAACCCCCGTATTGGGAGTATTTTCAATACATAATGCAAAGCGTGCTTCGCACGCCAACCCCCGTATTGGGAGTACTTTCAATATACAATGCATTGCGTGCTTCGCACGCCAACCCCCGTATTTGAAGAATTTTCAATACACAGAGCATTGCCTGCTTCGCACGCCAACCCCCGTATTGGAAGAACTTTCAATACACACAGCATTGAGTGCTTCGCACGCCAACGCCCGTATTGGAAACATTTCCAATACACAGAGCATTGCGTGCTTCGCACGCCAACCCCCGTATTGGGAGTACTTTCAATATACAATGCATTGCGTGCTTCGCACGCCAACCGCCGTATTTGAAGAATTTTCAATACACAGAGCAATGCGTGGTTCGCACGCCAACCCCCGTTTTGGGAGTATTTTCAATACACAATGCATTGCGTGCTTAGCACGCCAACCCCCGTATTGGAAGAATTTTCAATACACAGAGCATTGGGTGGTTTGCACGCCAACCCCCGTATTGGAAGAATTTTCATTTCACAGACAATTGCGTGGTTCGCACGCCTCCCCCGTATTGGAAGAATTTTCAATACACAGAGCATTGCGTGGTTCGCACGCCAACCCCCGTATTGGGAGTATTTTCAATACACAATGCATTGCGTGCATCGCACGCCAACCCCCGTATGGGAAACATTTCCAATACACAGAGCATTGCGTGCTTCGCACGCCAACCCCCGTATTGGGAGTATTTTCAATACACAATGCATTGCGTGCTTCGCACGCCAACCCCCGTATGGGAAACATTTCCAATACACAGAGCATTGCAAGCTTCGCACGCCAACCACCGTATTGGGAGTGCTTTCAATATACAATGCATTGCGTGCTTCGCACGCCAACCCCCGTATTGGAAGAATTTTCAGTACACAGAGCAATGCGTGTTTCGCACGCCAACCCCCGTATTGGGAGTATTTTCAATACACAATGCATTGCGTGCTTAGCACGCCAACCCCCGTATTGGGAGTATTTTCAATACACAATGCATTGCGTGTTTTGTTAGAGTTAAGTATTTTTGTTGAACGTTCATAGTTTTCTTATTTAATAGATCAGATCGAGCTCACAAGAGAGCAAGGCTGTAACCTACTGCATCCAAGTGTATTGTACGTTGTGGTTTAAATCAAGCAAATCTAAATATCAGTATGCGTGCAATGCACAATGATGTGAAAGATGTTGCTGGATCCTCTGTTGTGTTGTCTATTTTATAATTCAATTTGCAGTTTTTAAACCTAGTATTAATTTTTACTACTAAATTTCGGGGGCGGGGGGGGGGTTGAGCCCCTAATCCCTCCCCCCGGCTACGGCCTTGCTTTGTACGCTATCCCCGTCGCAGGTGTAAGTAAATTAATTCCACCAACACCTCCGCCCACTGCGCATATAAAACCAAATTATTACGCCCTTGACAATTGTCTCGGGTGGAGCGTATAAATAGCCTCGTTAAATTAAATGCAAATTACTACACTCAATTAAATTAAGTACATTGGCAGCCGGCGTTGATTGCGGGTGTTAACCGATCATTGCCGATGTTGACGAAAATTTCCGAATACAGTACAGCCTTAACAAAAGGTAAAGATAGTGCCCGATATTTTGTAAGTTCGGTGAATTTCAACTGCGTAAAATTAACATAATGTTATATGCTTAACATATCGTTGTCTTTGCCTATGCCTGCCGATAATTACCGATGGTAAACTAACTTTACTGAATATATTTTTTACTAGAAAAAGTACCTTGTCTATATAATAAATATGAATTGCTGTTCCTTTGTAAGCGCATCACTTGACAACTGCTGGACCAATTTGGCTATTTTTTTCTTTTAAAATGTTCGTATAGTCCGAACTAGGTTTTTACATAAAGAAAATTTTGAAAAGTTTCCCGAAAAAGTTTCAAATTTAAAAAAAACTAAACAGCCTCTTTTGTATGGACCATAGTTCACAAAACCAGCTGTTCGTAAAAAAAGCTTAGCAACACGTCATGTTTGTTTACATTCATTACCACAGCAACACGACTTAGCAAATTTGAAGAGTATTAGCTTTTTTAGGTTACATTGATAAACTAAAAACAAACAAAAATCTAATAAAAATGCTTACTATATTTTAATTCAATTCAACCATTGGTTGTTACATAATGTATATATAACAGCTGAGTTGGATCAAAAACTGAATACAATTATAGGTTAGGCCTACAATGAACCAAAACACGTTTATTTGCAACCAATTTAGAATCAGGTTTTTACAATAATTCTTCACAACTATCAGTTTTTTTAGATTAGGTAAAAGCAAACAAAAGGTTTACTGTATTATCTATAATGGTTTAAAAACTTTAAATCTAAATTTGTGTAGTATATTCTTAAGCTGCATAAAAATTATTTTGCAATTCGATTACTTAAGTCGATGTAATAACTTGACTACCCTTTAAATTAAATCAAGCAATAGCGAAGCATTGCTGGGTCCACTAGTAATGAATAAACCTGACAGCAAACATTCAATAATCAGCCTTCCCTTGTTTGGACTCTGCAAGTAATTTTTATACCTTTTTATTCTCGGTCTTTTTTCGATACGACTAACCGTTCTAAAGTTTTAGGTGTATACAGTTTTGAAAACGCCCTATCGAGCGGATGGCCTTTTTGTATGAAAACGCTCTTAACACGATTAAAGCATTGTTAAAACTTACAAATCTAACACGTTGAGCAGCTACTCAGTGCTGGTGCTGTGAAAGTGTCGGTCTGATTGCTAGTAGCACTATCAAAAACATTGGTTCCATTGATTCATACCAGGTGTTCCAAAAGTATGGGACACTTCCGCAACTTTTAGACAGCGGAAAGTGGAAAGATGAAAATTTGGAAATGTCTTAGGTTGATTTGTAACTACTTTCAACTAACTTTCATAGCCACATACCCTCTTCTCGGAGGAGTCCTGTGGGGGGAAACTCAAAATTCTTTAATGTAAACATACGGCTTGTGACACATCCTTAAATCACAAACAAAAGCAAAATAAGGTATGACAACCCAATCCAAAATGGCGGCCGAAAAACATTTTTTACAAAAATACTGGACCGCTTTCATACAGGCATGTTCGCCTTACGTTCATGGTTGTGACAAATTTACTGCGTAATAGTCATTCCAGATACGGCCTTCTAAGCTCAAAACGGGAGCTGGTTTAAGGTTTCAGTAGGAATAATAGCGGTCTTGTGGTCCCATTCCCACCAACACCCTCCTCCACCGGCATCGGCAGTTCATCCACCGAGCCGTTTCATGTCTGGGTAATTTACCTGTAGAAAAGAGTTATGAGCCAAATCTAAAATAAAGGGGTGTTCAATATCAGCTGATGATGACATTATTGTAGCAAATTATAGTTTAACCAAGCCCTTCCTCTGTTTATTACAAATTTTCATATTAAAGTTCGGTTTCAATTTTAAGAATTTCAATTAAGTTTCAGGAATTTTAAGAAGACACTTTTAACAAGCCTCCTCTCCTTTACTTTCGATATTGCTATGTAAATATGCTTGTGTTAGTTTTATGTTTTATAATATTATTTTATTGATTTATTAGTTATTGTACAGCAATATTGCAAAATGAATTTGTAATTATTTTTATTTCACTCTTAGTATACGTTTCACTGTTATATTAATTCTGATTTAGTTTCTTTGTTTTTTGCAAACGTTTGAAGTCACTACTAGAATTACTGTAGTTATGTACGTTATTGTGATCGTGCTAATTCAAATAAAATATCGATGACCATTTTTAAGAAGTCAAAATTTATGGTTTTGTAACCTACTGGCCGTAAAACCGCTTAGAGTTCTCACAATTGTACCGTGTTTGGACTCATTTTGCGGGGAATAATATTTAGAGTTCAGTAATTAGAGTAACAATTAAATCAAGTTAACGGTTAGAAAAAATGTGATTTTGTAGCACAAGGGCTAGTTGGTGATTCATAAGAGAACCATTAAGCAGGTGGGCCGTTTCAGTGTGTCAGCGCATGTGGGAGCGAGGGTCGATTTATGGTTCAGAGCGCATGGCTGTTTGGACAAACTATATCTCATTACTAAAATACACTGCAACAAAACACACAGACACTAAATACCGCCTATCTGCGAAACTACCGAAATAAAAGATCATATATGTCCTGCACATAATCTTAACCTAAAAATATACTTAAGCCAAAAACATGAAATTCAATTAAACTACTCAAAACTATAACACTGATTGAAGGAAATCCCGAACCATAACTATAGGGAACAATAAACAATAACAGAACAAGTTAATGAAAAGTTATGTTTATGTTTAATGTTGCAATAAATATAACTTTTCATTAATTTGTTCTGTTATTGTTTTTTGTTCCTTCTCTTTGTGGTTCGGGGTTTCATTCAATCAGTGTCAATTTGTCGCCTCAGTCCTCACCTTTTGTAACAAACCTGTAACAAAATATTCTAACTGAAAGTAGGCCTACAATTAAAATTTCAAAAAATCTTTACCATCAAAGTGTCTGACATAAAAAGACCCTAATAACGTGATTCTCACTTTAAAGACAAACCCCAAAACTTTAAATAACTTCCTACTACAGCACGAGTATAATTGAGGTAAAAATCCAAAAATCGGCGCCTTCACCATTTATTTCGACTACCTACTCTATATTACATAATTGTGCTTACAAGCTTGGGCGCCCATATGATATTTTCTGGGGGGTGCTAGACCGGGGGCTTAACACGTTCACTGCTAAGGACGCACATGTGAGCTTGACACTGAACACTATGAGAAGCGGCCGACGCACAGTGCATTGCACGTCAACCCCCGCATTGGGAGTATTTTCAATACACAAAGCATTGCGTACTTCGCACGCTAACCCCCATATTGGGAGTATTTTCAATACACGATGCATTGCGTGCTTCGCACGCTAACTCCCGTATTGGGAGTATTTTCAATACACAATGCATTGCGTGCTTTGCATGCCAACCCCCATGTTGGAAGTATTTTCAATACGCAATGCATTGCGTGCTTCGCACGCCAACCTCCGTATTGACAGTATTTTCAATACACGATGCATTGCGTGCTTCGCACGCCGACCCCATTTTGGGAGTATTTTCAATACACAGAGCATTGCAGCTCATGCTTGAACTCCTGTAAAAAATAAAATAAATGTAAAATCAAACGGCACATAACATTTAAAACATATATGTCAGTGCTAATCTCTTTAAAGAAAAATACCTGACTGTAATTAATAATATACATATTTTCCTTTCCTTGGGAGGTAGGGGAGAGGGGTCGTGGCGCCCATACTTACAAGTGCAATCCTGCTATGTCAAATAGATTCATCCCGTTTGAAAGACCTTTAGACTCTGAATATGGTAACAACACAGCTGTGTAAAATTAACATTACGTTTTATTGTTATTGCTTCTTTAAAATTTATCGAACCATAATAGTTATACGAGAAGGAAAGTTACTTTCTCCAATGTTAGTGCATGTATCACATGTTTTGATTTACCGACCACTTATCTCTACAATGAACGATTTCATATCCCTTTGCTTTCTCCCGTGTTTATGCATTGAAACTCGATAAATTTACGATTATATCACATTTCTTGCATAGTGTTGCACAATCTTACACGCCAGATCGGCCAGGTTGTAGTCCGGAGCCGGATCTGGGGGGAGGGGCACAAGCCCCCGGTGGTAAATTTTGAATTTGAAGATAAAAATTTTCTCGCAAAAAACTCGTGGAGAATCAGCCGTCAGCGTCGGCCTCCCGCCACCGCCCTCCCGACTATACGCGATGTATAACGCAGTATTATGAACTGTGAGTATACTGAAAGTTGGTCAACGTTTGTGTGCGCGCGACCCGAGTGGTAGGTTATAACAGGAGCTCTTTCAAGCCCAGTCGGAGACCAAAACGTGATGTGCAAATTTCACCGTTGGTTTTCTCTTGAAATTCTACATCGAAATGATGTATCACATGACCACCTTACCATTAAAATAAAAACAAAGTTACATTAAAGATGGCGGTTTTGAAAAAGAAGCATAATAATTCGACCACGCAGCTGAACCGCTGACGTGAGTTGAGCAAATTTCCAAAATTAAGTTTATAGGCCTACGTTTTAGGGTTTCAACCAACAATTTGGGAAATAGGTGCTGAATGCAAAATGCTTCGCACGCCATTCCGCATATTGGGAGTATCTTCCAACCCCACGGTAAAATCCACCACATGGCCTTGAACCGGGTAGTTTTATGGTATTTTACGTTTTGATCGATTTTGGGGGAACCAAGCGAGCTTTAAGGTCGAGTAAAAAACAAATTGTGCAGAATAACATCCTACATTTATATTTGTAGAAAAAAATCTGAAACAAATTCATTATCGTAGGAAAAATCTAAAAAAATTATTACTTCCGGTCAAAAAAAGTACTTCCGGTTGTTAGATTTTTTTGGCTAACGAACTCGTCTGAGCGACATAGACAACCAACATGTTTACCAAATTTGAACCAAATCGGACTTAACATGCGGCCGCTAGGGTGCGAACACATACATATATATAATATAAGATTTTTAATGACACCCCAAAACGTGTTCTGGGGACCATGATCATTTCATGCCCATTTGCTACCTTGGGTCTTACCATAAGGGCCACTGCAATAGTTCATTTTTCCTATGGAAATTCGTTAATGTTCGCTAATAGATATATGTGTTCGCACTCTAGCGGCCGCATTTTAAGTCAGATTTGGTCCAAATTTGGTACTCATGTTGGTTGTCTATGTCGCTCGGACGAGTTCGTTAGCCAAAAAAATCCAACGACTGGAAACACATTTTTTGACCGGAAGTAATTATTTTTTTAGATTTTTCCTACGAGAATGTTTTTCAGAGTTTTTTCTACAAATATAAATGTAGGATGTTATTCTGCACATTATGTTTTTTTAAGTGACCTTAAAGCTAGCTTGGTTCCCCCAAAATCGATCAAAACGTAAAAAACCATAAAAGTACCCGGTTCAAACCCATGTGATAGATTTTACCGCCGGGTTGGCGTGCGAAACAAGCAATGCTTTGTGTATTGAAGATACTCCAAATATGAGGAATGGCGTGCGAACCATATTGCAGCTATTCAGCACCGTCGTGAATAGACCTATTTCCCAAATTGTTGGTTGAAACCCTAAAACATAGGCCTATAAACTTAATTTTGGAAATTTGCTCAACTCATGTCAGTGGTTCAGATGCGTGGTCGAATTATTATTACTTTAAAAAAAACCGCCATCTTTAATGTAACTTTTTTTTAAATGGGAAGGTAGTCATGTGATTCATCATTTCTATGTAGAATTTCAAGAGAAAACCAACGGTGAAATTTGCACATCCCCTTTTGGTCCCCGACTGGGCTAGAACGATCTCCTGGTATAACCTACCACTCGGGTCTCGCGCACAGAAACGTTGACCAACTTTCAGCTTCAACGCAGCCAAACTTAGTTCCAACCGATTAGTGGATATTTTAGTTTTTTTTATACGACCGCCTTTAGTTCTAGTTAGCATTACTATTTTAATTTAAGTTTTTTACTGGTAATAATTAGCAGACTGCTAAACGTCTCGCAAAACTTTCTTACATTTTTCATTGCTTGTTCTAGGTATGTAAATGCGATATCTTACACGTTATTTAGACAGTGAAATCGCCATAATACGTAAGTACATATTTTCATTTCTTTTTAATCAAGGGAAATCGGGTGGTTAATGTGGTAAAAGTACGATTTTGTGTTGTGAAGCTTTTATTTTATACATAGATCCGCCTCATAGTGATTTATTGTTTTAGGGGATGTTATTACATTTTTACCCCTTAGCAGCACGCTATAAAATGCAAATATGATTTGCATAGTGTATATGTATTGTAAGAAATAAATGTATCAATTTCCTGCTCTCTAGCTTAATGGGAAGTATAATAATTCATTTGTATTGTTTTAGGGGTTGTTAGATTTTCACCCCTTAGAAGTACACTAAAAAAATACAAATATGGTTTACTTTTTATATATATCTTGTAAGAAATAAATGTACAAATTTCCAGCTCTCTAGCTTAATGGGAATTATAATAATAAATATTTATTGTTTTAGGGGTTGTTTCAACCATTAAATCTAAATGAATTCTAGCCTATGTCTTATTCCTGGTCAAGATCTATATGCGTGCCAAATTTCATTCAAATCCATTCAGTAGTTTTTACGTGATTGAGTAACACACACACAGACAGAAACTATTAGAGTTTTATATCTATAAATATAAAATCTAAATACCACTCACTGACTCGCTCATTACGAAATCTCAAAAATCACCAAACGGATTGGAATGAAATTTGGTACGTAGCTTCCTCTAGGGCCGTGGGTGCTCGCTAAGAAAGGGTTTCAAAAAAATTTAGGGGGGTTTAAGGGTTGCGAAGTTACTATACGTCCCCATAAGAAGTACATAGTGTAATATAATAATTTATTGATATTTATTTTTTTGTTAATATACATTTAAGTTTGATTTGTTTAGACAATAATATAAAGATATTTGTGGATTCGACAATATAAAGGTTTCTGTAAACCCTTGCGATTGAACAGTTTTCAACCAATGAAACAGCGCATTTTGGATTCGATATATCTCTTACAATTCGATATATTTGTATAGATATGTTTATAACGATTTGTATAGAAAAGTTCAATCTTTCGTTTCGTGTAAAGCAAACCACATTTACTGTAACAGTTGTATTCGTACAGTCCTGGGAAATACAGACTTTTGTTGAATTCAAAACTCTCTGTTCTCTTTTATAACGGTCGGTCACGCGTGCGTGATAGGTTTCATGTGTTTGATCTCATTTTTTGATTCAAATAAAACTAAGTCAAATACTTTTATGAAATAATAATTTACAAGTATACAGTTCAATTATTTCATTTATTCCCTACACTTTGTTACAATAATATTTAATTTTTGGGAAAAGCGTATGTTCCTAAATTACTATCAAACTAGGCCTAGTTTAGTTAGCAGCCTTGTAGTAGGAACATAAAAACTGGTGTTTTCAAAATAAGAAATTTGAAACTGATATATATATGTTTATACAGTTCCATTTAGAACTAAATTACAAAACTTTTGTGCGTTTTGAAAATAATTACAAAAAACGTTTACTACTTTTTATGTAGGTCTAAAGTTGAACTTTTTCATTTCGTTACTGAACATTTTTTGTTTCTTGAGCTAATAACTTAGTGCATTTTACATCAATAATTTTTTTACTGGCATATATGAATTCTTTGAATCTTTCTCTACAAAAAAGATACGGAACACTTTTGGATTGGGGTATAATTACTATATTTGGCGATTTTTTGAATAAGTGCTTGCAACACGCACCGAAATGGATTGGCATCGCAAAAGATTTACATTGACAGTCCTAGGGTTGTTCTAACAGTTATCGCTGAAAGTTAAAATGTGCAGTTATTGTAGAGAAATGTGTGTGCACACCAATTCCGAAGGCATGCAGAGACAAAAAGAGACGGACAGCCACGCAACTTTTTACTTCAACGGAACGGTTATTATAAGCCCGAGTTATTCAGATTTCACTTCTGTAGAGACGAGCCAGTAAACATGACATCACGTCACGATTTTAAACATGTTTTCCCGGAAACTAAATATTTAACCGGCTACACCTTCATGGCCTTGAGGTCAGCTGATTTGCAGGTGTAGTTTACACGTTTACTGCGCGTGTATAATTTGGACACATGCGTGGTCGGGTATATTATCAAATGGTGTTTATAAAATGCTAGGGGGAACCCCTGCGTGCTACGCACGCCAACCCCGTTTTAACCTTCTGTACACATAACCATGTTATGTTTTCTTTGTAATAAAGGTGTAGGATTAATAATAACCCCAAAGCTGAGATGGTAAATAATGTTAAATGTTCAAATAAAATGATTTCATATATTTTATAACAGCAGTTATAATAAAGGTTAAAAGAACCAGCAAGACTCAGGCCTACGCTTTAATAAAAACCTAACCCAAAAGCCTAAAGTTAGAAATACAATAGTTGCTCCAAAGTGTGACATCAGGTGTTAGTGGAAATATTAGAGCAAACAGCTGTTTTATTTGTTATTTTATTCAATTGGTTGCTACGGTAATTCACCTGTCTAGGCCTAACCTAAGTTTTTTTCCGACTAAATTTACAAATATTGAAATAAAAAATTTTTTATCAAAATGAATTATAGATTATGTTACTCAGGGACAGTGAAGCTTTTTATTTGTAAAACTATTTTTTCAATAGGATTAGTTGTTCCAGAGATTACCCCCTACATACAAACAAACAAATTTGACCTCTTTATAATATTAGTATACATATTTCAACTCGGTTTAGAGCCTCTTTTATTGCCCTTTTTATAATATTAGTATAGATATTTCAACTCGGTTTAGAGCCTCTTTTATTGATCTCTTTATAATATTAGTATAGATATTTCAACTCGGTTTAGAGCCTCTTTTATTGAGCTCTTTATAATATTAGTATAGATATTTCAACTCGGTTTAGAGCCTCTTTTATTG
>JAGFPH010000493.1:33408-46036 GCA_018207615.1 Philaenus spumarius
GTGAATTGTGTTAAAATAGTTTACTATGTAATACCTCTTAAATGGATTTCGTGCTTCCTCATTTCGTAACTTGTGTTAAAATAGTGTACTTTGTGATACTCTGAAATGGACGTTGTGCTTTCTCATTTCATAAGTTGTGTTACAATAGTTAAATATGTAATGCCTCTGAAATGGACATTGTGCTTCCTCATTTCATACATTTTGTTTTTATTCAATATTTTCTTTACTTTTGAAGTGTAAATCAGAATATCACCATAGAAGTTCACACTTCTCCCGTGAGGTTTTAAGCAGACCTGAATTTTTTGAAATTATTTTCTAACTATTCATAACAATTCACACATTTAGTGTGCAGATGAACTTTTATGTGGCGATACTGGAAGTAGGCTTATTACGAAATCGATAGTGTTAATGAGGTTGTCATCTAAAAATAAAATACTCACCGGACGCAAGTGGGATTGGAAAATATGTATTAGATAAGATATTGAATAACAGGATGTAAGGTTTGGCAGTTTGCCAGTGCAAAAGTAATTGTGGCAATGCAACTAGAGTGAAATGAGCCAGAATCATTCTTGATGTCTTAATTGTGTTGTTAAGTATTCTGATTTCAATCGCAGCCAATTTGTCCCTACAAAACTGTCTGTATCATACACACAGAATTACAAAACTTGAATATACTTTCTCCAATGTAGATGAGATTGTAATGCAAGATTTACACTTTGTGCTGTTTAAGTAATTCAGGCTACGTCGTTGTAAATTTGTATATCCTGCTTCACGTTACTACTACCATAGATCATGAATAGTAAAATAGATCATGCATGCATACGGGGGCTGTGTGCCGAAAAAAAGGTTGTCGGGAAAATAGTGCATGATTGCGCCGCGAGGTAGCTCCAGGGAGAAATCATTGGTAGCATTGGTGCTTCACACCGCTTCCGTCGTTTCCCCAATAGATAGCGCCACTATCGTCGAATTTCCAGTGGATTGAAATATTGCATCGGATCGGAGTTCTATTAGGTTATCCAAATACAATGCTACTTACAAAGACATCAGCGAGTACAGCAGTACATCTTGGAACATCCTGTAGTCGGTTGTTGTCAGAAGTCTGTTATGAAACCCCAAATCTTCATCTGTCGCAAGTCAGTGCAAAAAAGCTGTCACGTAAGAGCCAATGTTACGACAAACTCAGCAAAGTCTACTTATAAGTTTTAATTTTGATTCAAAGAATACAAACTGACAGAATGTATTCAAACAAGTATGTTATTAACAATTTAAGACGGGTACTGAATGAAATTAAACACCCAAAAACAGACTGCCACTAAAGTTAAACAGCATACAGATAGCGCCAATTAGGATGGAGCGCGAGAGGGGGTGTGCAAGTCTCCTACGCCAGCTCCCACCACATTTCTCCTCTCGCGGCGGAGTACAGTCAGAGCAGCCTGCCCTACCTAATTCACGTCAGCTATGTAGTCGTGTTGATTGTATATCAACACTTTTGGGTGGTGACTGTACTGAAGAGTCACAATCGAGTAGGAGAGGGTAAGACGTTACAGCGCATGCTCAAGTGACGCTTCACGCTACTTGGCACTATCTGTACCGGAATATTAACGTTCTTAGTAAGATTTACATTTTTCATAAAAGATTTTTTCTACAACCGAGAGTAAAGTGCTATTTTACTATTTAAAAACACATTGTAAACGACCGTTTATCGCTAGCCGAGCGGTAAAGTAAACAGCTGATTCATACTGATTGTTGTTGTGTCATATGTTGACTAAAAACCGTTAGACTAACCACATTAACTTTGTGAGTAATTTTGTTCGCTATAGTTGAATAAATAATGGTAGAATAATTTGATGAAATTGTTATGGAATTTTAGGAAATAATAATTTGAAAATAAATAATTTAATAGTTGCAAATTTCCAAAATTAAGTTCATAGACCTATATTTTAAGGTTTCAACCAACAATTTGGGAAATAGGTCTATTAACGACGGAGATGAATAGCTGCAAAATGGTTCGCACGCCATTCCGCATATTGGGAGTATCTTCAATACACAAAGCATTGCGTGCTTCGCACGCCATTCCGCATATTGGGAGTATCTTCAATCACAATGCATTGCCTGCTTCGCACGCCAACCCCTCGGTAAAAGTTACCATATGGATTTGAAACGGGTACTTTAATGGTATTTTACGTTTTGATCGATTTTGGGTTAACCAAGCGAGCTATAAGGTCGCGTAAAAAAACAAAATGTGCAGAATAACATCCTATTTATATTTGTAGAAAAAACACAAAAACAAATTCATTCTTGTCGGAAAAATCTCCAAAAATATTTACTTCCGGTAAAAAAACGTACTTCCGATTGTTGGATTTTTTTGGCTAACGAACTCTTCCGAGCGACGTAGACTGGTTGTACTACGTGTACCAAATTTGAACCTAATCGGACTTAAAATGCGGCCACTAGAGTGCGAACACATATATACATATATTTATACATATATGATTTTTTATGACGCCCCAGAACGTGTTCTGGGGACCATGATCGGTGCTCATTTGCTACTCCAGACCTTGGGTCTTACCATAAGGGTCACTGCAATAGCTCATTTTTCCTATGGAAATTCGCTAATTATGGTATTTTCGGTTGTAGGAAAATTTAATATGTAATTTGAGAAATTACCGCACTCCGCTATGTGTCGCGCGGTAACTTTTCCTCTCAAGCGATTAACGCTCTTAGAACATAAATAACTATTTTAGTGTAAACATCTTCATCTACTGACATCACTAACTGTTTCTAAATACATTATAAACCTAAACTAAACAACAATAACCGTTATATCCACAGAACACAACACATTGACCACATCAACAGTAATTATATAACTTCTTCGTTCCTAGATATAAGTTTTAATTGGAAGGATATAAAATTAAATTAAATCGTTTCCATTAAGATTAATTGTGTGTATAATTCCAGTATACATCTGGAGTAGATGTATAGCCTACATCAACACTGGGCGTATAAACAAGTATCAGTGTGGCTGGTGTTTGTAGGCCAGGATTTAATGCGTAAAGGCGGAAGTATTAGGTCCAGTTTATACAAACTACAGTAAAACAGAATCCCTACGTCATAAGTAAGTTTCAATTCTGTGGTATTAGAAACCAAACACTAAAATTAACTGAATCCTATTTAAGCATTAGAAAGCAGATGTTTACTGTCAACAATATTATGTCTCTAGCTATAAGAATGTTACTGCAGGACTGCCTCAGGGATTTGTCGTGGGGCCGTTATTGTTTACAATATTATCTGTAAATGATCTACAACGTAACATTAAGTGCCTCTCAGTTCTACGTGGTGTTCATAAAGTCCGTTTAAACCCACTCTTTATTTTTGTTACTGAAAATAAGTTAACAAAACTTTGTATATATCTTGTGTTGCATAACAGGACCAAATGTTTTGACATATCTGACCCTCTATGATTTTTAGGGAGTTAGGGGGGTAAGGAGTTAACAATTTCAAATATAAAGGTAGGTAATATTTCAATGTAATATAAGCTTATTAAAAGAGAAACTGAAAGGCGCAAACTAGAACTTACTATCTTACTTCGTTTCAAAGTAATGGGTAATCAAAGTTCTGGAAAATTATATTTTTATGAAGTTTTGTTAACTTATTTTCAGTTCAAAAATAATAACTAAATCACATAGTACAAGCATTGGCTTGAGTTGAGAGAATTTCCAAAATTAAGTTTATATGTTTTAGGGTTTTAACCAACTATTTGGGAAATTGGCCTACTGGTGTACGATATATAGGGTGTCCCACTAAGAGGTCCCTATTTTTGAATTGATATGACAGACGTATAGAGCGCGCTACAGACTTGAAATTCTACAGTCGTGACTAACACATAAGTAAAAGAAATACCCCTGAGTATCAGTTAATTCTGACTGATCCAAACAAAATGGCGGAAAAACAACAAAATCTGCAATCGTATTTTAAGGGTAAACCTACTTTTATTTAGAATAGGAACAGCTACAGCTGTTTAGACTATTTTAAATCTATCAGCTGACTGCGTGTATCCACAACAATGAACATATTTGGTAATAAACATTGGCATTTGTTATTAAGTTGCATTGTAAAGTGTCTTATGTACCATGCCGTTTTCAACTGAGCAAAAAGTGAAATGTTGTTCCTGGGCTATTGCCTTTGAAAATGATTATGAAGCAATAAGGTGTTTTAGGGAAAGGTACCCAGGTGTAGTTCCACCGTCAAGGAAATCTATTCGTAAGTGGAAGACTATCCTACTAGAAACGGGGTCAATACAAAAAAAAATACCATAGATCCTCCAACATAGAAAATGAAGAAATCGTATGTGCTGCTTTCATGGAATCTCCAAATACGCCTAATTCAGTAAGAAAGGTGGAATCTGCTACAGGGATACCGAAGTCATCTGTCCAAAGGTATGCCAAAAAGAACAAAATCAAACATTATAAAACTCATTTAGTTAATGGACTGCTTGAAGATGATCCTGACAGACGATTGGAATTTTGTTCGAAAATAATTGAAAAGACTGACGTAGATAGCAAATGGCATGAAGGAATCGTGTTTTCAGATGAAGCGACATTTTATCGAACAGGAACTGTAAACAGGCATAATTGTCATTACTATAACACAAAAAATCCACATATCTTACTAGAAGAGAAATTAAAATCAACAGGTATAACAGTTTGGGCTGCTGTTACCAAGGATGGTGTTTTGTCGTATGACATATCCCGACAAACAATGGCTGGAGAAAGGTATGCATCAGTTTTAAGCAATCACATAGTTCCTCATCTTTCTCAGCCTGAGATGAAAGACGTTTTTTTCCAACAGGATGGAGCTCCTCCGCATTATGCTAATGTGGCCAAAGCAGTTTTGGACCAAAATCTTCCTAACCGTTGGATAGGTCGTGGCAGCAGCTTCATGGACTGGCCCCCAAGGTCTCCAGACTTGACTGTTTGTGACTTTTTTCTGTGGGGCTTTTTGAAGGAGAAGGTTTATTGTCATAACATTGCGACAGACGATGAATTAATGAGGTTGATCGAAGAGGAACTGTTGTTGGTACCTCGAGAGTTGTTCAGCAAAGCGTATGACTGTTTTCTATTTCGTTGTCATTAGTGCATTGCGATAGATGGACATCAGTTTGAATAAGGTTTATGGATCAAATAGATTTAATTTATTTATGAGTTACTTATATCTTTAATTCCCTAACGTTGTTTAGTGCTTAGAAACATCGTTAAAATTCAATAATTATGTTGTAACACTTAAGCAAATAAAACTATTTTAACGAAAAGGTACTATTTCTTTGATATCCCGCCATTTTGTCCTAATGTGTCAGAATTAACTGATACTCAGGTGTATTTCTTTTACATATGTGTATGTTAGGACTGTTGAGTTTCAGGTTTGTAGAGTGTTCGGTGCATCTAATATATTAATTCAAAAATAGGGACCTCTTCGTGGGACACCCGGTATATTATAGTAGAATTTGTTTTCACCTCCTCTGGCTTCGACTCACCTTCGTTCCACTCGCAGCTGAGTTTGCACCTCGACCTTGTTAGGGTCTTACGCCCACCCGACCCTAATTAGTCGGTGGCTGCACTCAATGAGAACAAGTACCTAATACCAAAAAGGCAGTTAAATTATTGACCAAAATTATTAAAAACCATTATCATATTACGTTTTGTATTTAAATTTCGATTATTTTTATACTAAATTTGATGTAAATCGGACAATTTTGAAAAACTTGTACCGCCAAACTAGTTTTTCTTTTAAAAACTAACTTTGAATGAACAGCGAAACTAAAATACAATTCATATTAAAACGTGAGTATATGGAGGGACAAAAAATACTCTATGTATGATTGTATTAACATTTTATTGTACAATGAAGTACCCGGTTCATAGCCATGTGGTGGATTCTACCGTGGGGTTGTCGTGCGAAGCACGCACTGATTTGTGAGTTGAAGATACTCCCAATACGCCGTTGGCGTGCGAAGCACGCAATGCTTTTTGTGTTGAAGATACTCCCAATATGCAGAACCATTTTGCAGCTATTCAGCACCGTCGTGAATAGACCTATTTCCCAAATTGTTGGTTGAGCCTATAAACTTACTTTTGGAAATTTGCTCAACTCATGTCAGCGGTTCAGCTGCGTGGTTGAATTATAACAGTCGTTTTCGATTGTAATTATACAGGGTGCCTCAAAAGTCTGTGAACGGAGTTATATTTTTGTAACCATTGCAGATTATACAACAAGACCTGGTACATAGTTTATCTACCAAAAGAACTAATTTTTGAAACAATTGCCATTTTTTTATCACCTTAGGGGGACGGTCGGCAGGGAATCGGAGGCAAATCTTAAATAGAAGCATAGGTCGAGTTGCACATCAAATTAAATGTCTATCTTAGGAGAACACAATACCGCACAGACATCAAATGGCGACCCTACACAAAATGGCAACCGTTTAAAATTACGATACAGGGCATTTTGAAAATGGCTTAAATTTACTTATTTGCCCTTGACAAAGAATCGACGTAGAACAAAACCTACTTAAGATACAAATAATACGAAAATGAAGAGGTATATTCTTACGGGGTCATAGACGGTCATTAAGAAAGAATTTTGGAAAATTTGTATCTTAAAGCGTGAAAATAGTGAAAACTCGGTAGTTTACTCCTAAATCAGATAAAACAGCTGTTCCGATCAAAAGGTTAGCAACACGTGTTTGTTAACATTGATAACCAAAGGTACCAACTTTGCAAATTTAGAATCAGTTTACTATTATTCACAAAACACCCACTTTTTACTTTCACCACCCTATACGTAGTATATGGAGAAAGTATTGTTTTCGTAAAAATGTTCGAATTTGAATTTTCAGTTGAATTATCTGTTTTGGTGCTCCCAGAACCCCAAAAAACTGTTTAGTGCAATTATCTGTGTTGGTGCTCCCTGAACCCAAAAATATTTTTAGTGGAATTTTTTGTTTTGGTGCTCCCTGAACCCAAAAAAGTGTTTTTAACGTGGTGTCTGTCTGTCAGTGTGTCAGTATGTATACACGACCAGAGGGGACACTATTGGTCCGATTTTCATGAAATTTGGTATGTAGGTACTAAACCCTAATATCTCCAGGCGTTTTTTTCATTTTTTTGGAATTTTTAATTTTTAAGGGTAATTTACCCCTAAAAACCAATAAAAAACGACAAAAATGCAAATTTCTCAAAAACGGCTCTAACGATTTTGATCAAATTTTCAGTATTTATAGTGCTTAAGATGCCAAACAAAATGACACCACCCGCTTTTATCAAAACTTCGGCGTTTCATAATTATGGGGAAATGTTAAAAAATAAACAAGTTTATGTTGTCAATCTAGCATCACGGCAACGGCCGCACGGGGTAGCACAACGGTAGCGAGGACGGCCAGTAATTCAAAGGTCGCGCGATCGAATCCCGCCTGGGACAATAACTTTTTTATACGATTGACGTAGGTAGAATATTATTTTTTTGTTTTGTTCTAAAAAGTAGTAAATAAAATGATTAAAAACAATATTATTTTGACTACAGTAAGTTGGGAGAAAGTTTGTGTCAGTTAACTGATACCGTTTATTTAGATTAGGTTAACAAAATACAAACAAAAATCAACGAAAAGTGTTTACTGTAGGCCTATTTTAAACACAAGATATTACATATTATAAATAAAACAGCTGATTTGTATAAAAAACATAATTTTGAAAGGCTCGACTAAGTCCAAATAAAAGCGATCAATCAATCCTCCAAGTATTTCTCACAGTGCAGACAAAAACGTTGTGGGATACGAGACACTTTTTCAATAAGTTTGATAGCTGATATGTACTCGAAGAGAATTTCGTAAAAATTATAAGTTTACCACCATTTTTTGAAATCTGTAAGTGCATTAAATATAACATTTTAATCCCGAATGACTTGTCATAACTTGTACAATCGGCTTATAATACGAAATAGACTCATTTTCATATGTTCCGTAAACAACATTTATTTAGAATATCCAATTGAGCCAACTGTACATTGTACAGCTCTAAACGTGTCTTAAAAAATTACCTCATGTATTTCCCGAGCGTCTTTTATTGCTACTTCGTTTAATTTGACTACACATGTTTGAAGCACATTTATGTGACGTAATTGTAGTGAAATAAACTTGTTATTACGCCAAAATAATTGAGATCGGTAATGCATGTAATCGATCTACGTGTGTGTTATTTTATCTTTTCAGTCTCATTGGATCCAATTACGCCACCAAATTACCCTACAAAACATATAACGTGTTACGTACTTGAACTCGACCAGTTTAATAAAAGTGTTGGAACTATAATCGCCTAAGTTGTTTATATAGTCCTTAATTAGTAAGACAGGTTTGAAAAATGTGAACTAGTGTCTTTCTAGAATTCAGAATTAAATAATTCGACCACGCAGCTGAACCGCTGATGTCGGGTTAAAACCCTCTTCTGAGGATGATGACCATGTCATCGGAATGTACATAAGGGTAACGTATTAAACATAACTTACAATTTAGTTGTTTAGTTATTGTTTTTGTTCCTTGTTTTGTGGTTCGGTGTTTTTATTCAAATCAGTGTGATTTTGTCGCCACAGTGCTCTTTTATTTGTTTAATTTTACTGAGATCAGATCGAATAAAAGAACTTTTATGGTGAAAATTGATTACCAACTACTGACAATAAACTTGCTAATTAAAACTAGGTAATTTAAATAAATGTAAATAATTTACGATTTACTACAGTTTAACTAGCCTGTAATAATTAAATAACAGTCTGGGGTCGGAGGTAACAAGAGAAATTGTTATTGACGAAGTAGAATAGATTTTACAATTAGTTGATTTATCAGGTTTGATATTACGCAGTATGCCTTTATAGATTAAGGTAATGTTTCTGGAGCACATAGGCGTAACCAGGGGGGGAGGCTTGGGGGTTATAACCCCCCCATCATTGTAAAAAATATTTCGCACATTGTTTATATTAAAATACGCTCTTAAGAGTAACTTGTTTTCAACACCTATGCAAATGTCAAGTTACAATAAATTATCAATAGCCTATATTGCTGACATTTATTATCTTTCGTCGAATTGTGCAATGACACTTTATTTGATATAGACTACGATGCAGTATAGAGTATGTATGGCCTGGAACACACACGGAGTTTTCGTCCGCCACGGATTATTTGCCGTCGCCGTCATATCAACCAACAGTAGCGCGAAGGCGAGTATTTAGAGCATACGCATTGGTCGGAAAAATAAAAGATCGGTTTATTTACCGGTGCCGGTAGCTGTGCAGCCGCTCGCTGCCATTCAATCGACGGATTTTCCACCGTCTCCGCCGAACGTGACCAAATGCACGCCAATTTTCATTATTTTAGTACTTTTTTCGTAGAAAACTATCCTTCAGCCACGTGTAGAAACCGACATTCTTAAATAATTGAAAATTGTTTCTTCTAGTTCCTCAAATTAGGAAACACAGTATAGAATGCTCCAAAATCTTATATTCTTTTATTTTATTGATTGGATTAACCCAAATAAGTATATATTTTTTTTTTTTTGCTTCCTTTTCAGTCGGCGACGGAATAACAATAAAGCGAGAGTTGCTCTCTGTTCATATCAATAAAACATTAAAAGAAATAATATATACATAACACACTTCGTGATTGATGAACTAGAAACTTCAGTTTAATGAACCCAATAAGAATTTTAGACGGCGTCGGAAATTTAACCGCGTACACACTTTAAATTTTATGAACGGTAACTAATCCGCAGCCGAAAAAAAACCCATGTGTGTTACAGGCCTATGGGGTTAAAGGCAGCTTACCGAAAGATTTGGCGGGGGATGAGTCATGGTTGCTATTCTAAATTGGGCCTGAATCACAATTAGAAGTGGAAAACTATATGTACCTATATCATTTTAAAATACTTTTGGGAAGCCCATTTTTTAAATTTTGTCATTCCCCCCGGTTGTTGTAACCCCCCTCCCAATACGGCCGTCCTAGTTACACCTATGCTGGAGCATTTACAATAGTTAAAATCTATGCTGTAACAAAATGTTAAACATTAGTTGTTGAACCAAACAAATTTTACCCATTAGTTGTTGAACCAGACAAATGTTTACCCATTACTTGTTGAACCAGACAAAATTTGACCCAATAGTTGTTGAACCAAATAAAATGTTATCCATTAGTTGTTGAACCCGGCCTAAGTGTTAAAAATAAGCAACCTTGCCAATTTTTTAGTAAATATTTACCAAGTGATTTCACACAATGTCCATTTCTCTAAAGTTTGTGTTTCTTTATTTTTACTAGCGAATTTCCATAGGAAAGATGAGTTATTGCAGAGACTCTTATATATACAGGCTGTCTCAAAAGTTAGTGGACGGCGTCATATTTTTGTAACCATTGCAAATTGCGTAGCAAAACTTGGTACTCTACAAAAAAAAAAAAAAACAAACTAATTTTTGAAGCAATTATAATTTTGTATCGCCTTAGGGGGATGGCCCGCAGGGAGTCGGAGGAAAATCTTAAATAGTAGCACAGGTCGAGTTGTACATCAAATTAAAGGTATATCTTAGGAGAACACAATGCCGCAAATCAGACGTCACAAGGATCAGCCTACAAAAAATGGCGACCATTCAAGGTTAAAATATCGGGCATTTTGAAAGAGGCTTAATTTTACTTTTTAGCATTAGCTTTAAAAGTAAAACTCCGTCAATCCACACTAGAAATACCTGCTGAGATGCTACAGAGCGTTATGAATGTACTACACCCGCCTAGCTCACTGCCAAACTGCAGAAGGAAAACAGTTTGAGCATTTATTGTAAAAAAGGTAAGCTGTTATGAAATTTTATTGGTAATTGTTATTTTTTAACATGTAAAAATAATTAATAATTTGAAATATACATTATCCCTTATCCTCCTCTTAGACCGTTCCCACTGAAGGTGATACGTCACTCACTATCCACAAAAACTGGTCCTACTGCTAGTGTGGATTGTCGGAGGTTTGCTTTTAAATCTTATGCCAATAAGTCAAATTTAAGCCATTTCGAAAAAGCCCAATATTGTAACTTTAAAACGGTCGCCATTTTGTGTAGGGTGAACCTTGATAATTCGTCGAAAACCAGGCAACGGATGGAAAAGCTCCAACATTGAGGCCAATGTACAATGTGTAGATCCACAAACTGTTGGGGTAAACGTTGACTCGAATGTGTGGAACCGGACTTTAGTGATGTAAAATACCCAGGTTTTTATGAATCGGGGTAAATACCCAATGTTCATAAATACCCGGGTATTTTAGAGTTTTGATTAAAAACCCATCTCGGAGTAAGTTAAACCTTGGGAAATGTACGCAAACTCATTTTTCAGAGTTGTTACAACACTAGAAAGTTATTAAAATTAAAAGAAATTATAATTAGGACTTAGCACTTAAGTTAAAGATTAGGAAATAAAAAAATAGGTTTAACCAGAAAAATTCAGAAAAATGCTTTAAGAGTGAACATACATAGTGAATATTTGACCATAACCATTGGAATATTGGACCTTATTTGACCATGAACAATATTAATTGAGCAGGGACAACCTGGGTAAAAATAAATTGAACTTAGTTTCAATTCTTTAATTTGAAAAAAGAAGATAAAATAAAGGTCTTTGTGAGATTGTGAAGGCAAAAAGCTAGGTAGGGAGGTGTAGGTTAGGTTAGGACATCTTCATTATACAATTCAAAGTTCCTTTCATGCATTTTGATTAATTAGAGGATGATTTATAAACTCATCTACTCTTAAAAAAACAAAAAACAAAAAAACAACTTAAAGATCATTTATAAAACATTTTTTACTTTAGATCCTTTTTATAGAATTTATTTTGTTACCTTTTGACATACACCACACGTACTTAAATTATTATTACTATGCCTATTCTTACTACGAGAGTAGCAAGCACCTCCCCCTCCCACATCTTTGTTGTTATTTTCCAGTAATAAAACTGAAGCTTTTGAAAGTTTTTATTATAAATAAAAGCCAACTACAGTAACTAAAAGGGTTTTTCCAACATTTTATCTTAAAGAGAAAAAAAATTCCAAAATCATTGAAAGAATTAAGAAAGACAATAGCAGAGCAAAATTTTGTAAATACCCAAAAATACCCGGACGTACTTTTTACTTTTCTTTAGTTTTAAAAGATAAACATTGTTGTTAATTTTAATTTAAGGCATCAAAAAACTGTGTTTCAGTCTTTTTTTGCCCAACACTTCTTGAAAACATGTTGTATAAAACTCAAAACTAAAACTACATTTGTTTTCAGTATTTAAATGAACATTGCTAGACTTAACACGACTCAAAATGTAAAATTTCGATTTCAATTCGAATCAGGGCGTTGCAAATCTGGCGCATATGGCCCTTCTTGTAAACGCCTTTATGTAGACGGCTTATTTCAATAGCCCAATTAAGTCTCATATTTTTAACACCGCCATGTAAACAAGTTTCAATGCATGCAGCCTACCCCTATAGACCGACCAAATGCTACGTCCCCACCGGCCTGATAAAACACAATTAATTATCATATTTACATTTCGTACTGGTCCCGTTTTTTT